>MU226592.1:3217612-3238845 GCA_018584345.1 Thuja plicata
AGAGATGGGTTCATGTGAACCACTACTCATGAATTATGGGTCAATGAGTTTGACTCAAAAACTACACAGTTGAATCCTGATAGCAATATCACAATTTGACTTGCTGTGGAAAAATATCTCCTACTTATGTTTGATTCCTTTATCATCTTGTACGAACAAAGTAAGAAGGGTCGTATAAAAGAATCTAACAAACATTTAGCAAACACATTACGAGAGAAGCACAATACAACAGGCAAACACATAAAAGGCTATCATGGAGGACAAGCCAATCAGGCACATCGCTTACTCTCCCCATCTTAGTATATATCATTTAGGGAAGGTGGTCAACTCGCAAGAGGGAATATATACAACACAATAGGAATAATAGCCAGTTCCAAACAAGGGTCCTCTTGAGAATTACGATGTTTGATAGTAGGTGTAATTATCAATTATGTTGAAAGCATATTAGATAAATCAGTATTAATATCAATAGTATCATATTCATCATTAACATCGATAGGCTCATCAAGAGTATCTTCTTCATCAAGATTAATCAAAATAGAATCTAAGATACAAATAGAATCATCATAATCATTCATCTTAACATCATTATTAACATTAAATTCTTCCAACACATCAAGCATAGGCTGGTCAAAAGAAGGTAAAGAACTTGGAAGAAAAGAGGCACGAGCCTTAGCTTGAGCTCGATGCTTCTTATGACGTTCATTGGTAGATCGCGTATGTTTTGTCTTGTTTGAAATATGTTGAGAACTAGGAGAAACAACAACCGGTTCCTTCACACATTCTAGAGGAGGATTAGTAGGATTGTTAGTAGGTTGAAAAGCAATAGTAGGAGCTTGATTAACAGAACTAGAAGCAATGGATAAAGGAGGTATGGAAGGCTCAGGAAAAAGACCACGGTTAAGATCCATCTGAGGCATGCTTAACTCAACAATCTTGTGATGTTTATAGGTTTGATATGAGAAAAAAAGGTTATCAAGTTGAGAAGAACATGAATTAGGTAATGAAGGCCAAAAGAAGTCAAGGGTAGCACAATCCCTAGGCCTAGAAGGTTGATATAAACTATGACTAATTGTTTGCACTTCTTCATCATGAATGAACTTAATACACTTATGGATAGGAGAAGCAACGACATGCATGGAAGTCAACCAAGGCAAACCAAGCTTAACTTGAAACTGATCAGAAGTAGTGATAACAACGAAGGTAGTGTCCAATAATTTACCACAAATTTCAAAAGGAAATTTAATAGAACCAAATGATGGATAGAGAAAACCCTTACAATTTTGGATCCACACATTAGATGTATTATAACAATCACGTTGTAAGTTCTTCATAATTTTTTTTTCTTTAGTAATGACATTGACTAAGGATGTAGGATCAACAAGGAAACCATGCATAGGTATCTTAGCAATCCTAGCATAAATGTATAGGGGATCATCAGGAGCTTTAATAGTCTCAAAATCATCAAAGGTGATCGAGAGTTCTCGAGGTCTTTTATTATTAGGTTGTTTCTGAGGTTTAGGTTGAGGTTTTGGTTTAGGCTTAGGTTGAGGTGGAAGTTGAAGTTGAAGTTGAGGCGGAGGAATTTGAACATGAGGTGGAGATTGAGGCTGGGGTGGAAATACATGTTGAGAGAAAACAACATGCTCCACATGGTTAACAATATGATTGAGATCATCCATCTTTGAATCATAAACAATATCCACAGAAGATGGTTGAACAATGGTATTAGTATCATGTGTAGGAAAAGGATTCGTATAGATTCAGAGGTTTTGATTAGGAGGAGAGACAAATTTGTGCCCACTACCATCAAAATTATCAACAAGTAAAGCATTAGCATCAATTAAGTCTTGAACCTTATGTTTTAGAGAATAACACTTCTCAGTATCATGGCCATTCTGACGATGGTATTGACAAAAGGCTTTGGGATCAAAGGATTTGGATGCCATCATATTAGGAAGAAGAGGTTGAATAGGAGGAAAATTAATCATATTAGAATTAAACAACTTACTCATAATAGAATGTAAAGATTCAGAAAGAGGATTAAACGTACAATTCAGACAAAAATTAGTGGATACAGAAGTGGCATTGTTGGATGCAACAACAACTTGATCAATAATTGTATTTTCTTGCTTATTTATTGTGACATAGTTGTTAGGTTTCTAAAATTTGTTGGGGTTAGGAGCAACATCACTCTTATCAACTGGAACAAGAGCCATTGGAGTGTTGCTCTCAAATTGACTCACTTGTAATTGATAATGATGAAGCACTGCACAAAGTTGTTGAAAAGAGGTAAATTCAGTAAGCAGAATTTGATCTCTAATATCCTTTTGCAAATTTGAAATTAACATATGTTGAATATCAATATCAAGAACATGATAAGAAATTTGAGCATACAAATTCTTAAATCTACCAATAAATTCAGTCAATTTTTCTTTAGTATTTTGTTTACAATGCATCAAATTAGTTAAGGACACTTGCAGACCAATGTTATTTTGGAACTGTTGGATAAAGGCATTAGAAAGTTTTGGAAAAGAATCAATAGAATAAGGAGGCAAGAAAAAATACCATTGCAAGACCTTATCTCAAACATTTCTAGCAAACAACTTGGCTAAAATCCTATGGTCATGAGAATAGTCACTACAAAGGATTTAAACTATTTTAACATGAGTGACAAGGTCTCCCTTACCATTGTAATTCTCAAGACAAGGCATATCAACTTGCTGAGGGACATGAGCACGAATAATGTCTAGGGATAAAGGACTACCCATGTCACATGTAGGAATACTAAACTTGGATTGAGTTAAGGACACAATTTGTTGTAAAGAGGACACAATTTGAGCCAGACTAATGATTGTGGAATCATTAGAAGAAATAGGAGGCATAGAAACATTATGAACACTAGGACAAGTATAGGAAGTGGTGGGAATGGAAGACACAACTGGTGAAACACTTGGAACCATAGTTGTAAGAGGGTTGGAATAGGTAAAAGGAACACTATGGTAAGAAGGCTATGAGGTAGGTAGAGACACCAATGGAACACTCATAGGAAGAGATGGAAGTGGAAGATTCAAAGCTAGAGGATTGGAATATGGAAGAGATGTAGTCACTAAGTGAGTGTAAGTAAGAATTCTAGGTAAAGGAATAGAAGAAGGTTCCACACTAGTGACAAGAGGAGTGATTCCTAGATCTTGAGCTTATTGAACGAAAGGTTTGACATTTAAATGCACAAGATGAGTGATACCACACAAGATATTAACACTTTGATCACTATCATGAATGAATTTCTTAAGGGCCTCTATAGCTTGAATAGAATCTTGATTATGGTTTTCTTGAATAATCCAATTTCCTATTTTATCAAGTTTAGTTGAAAGTTTTGGAATTTTTCAGGAGGAACTCTTAAAGGATCATCCTCATCATGTGATGAGTGAGAAAAGCTTGGCTCCGTAGAAGGATTGAAATCATGAGTGATCAAATTGTCATCCGAGATCCTGAGGAAAGGAAAGGAAGAATCAGGATCAAAGGAACCCATAAGTCTACAAATTCTTCTACCTGGGATATTATAAGTAGGACTAGAGGTAGTAAAGCTCATACATCAATGCAAGGCATGAACAAATAAATATTTTTGTATTTTTGATTTATATGATTTTTTTTAAATTTTTGAAGTGTAAATACAAGAACATAAAAGAAGGCTAATCTAATATGCATGCAAGATCTAACATGAAATGTAAATCTAACACCACAAAATAAAGAGTTGTCATAAGCAGGTTCACCAAAATGTAAAGAGGTAATATTTAAGATAAAATGGGTACAAGAGAATTGCACATCTAAATAATATCCTTTACATATGAAAATTTGGGGAAGGTAAGATTCTCCTCTTAGCCCCAAATTCACAAAGGAAAGATCCAAATTGATTGACCACAAGAAAAATGGTCAATGCACAAATGAATCAATCAATTAGAAATAAGAAGAAAGAGGAAAACCTTACATTCTATTTTGGAGGAGAGTGTGTAATAGATCTGAAATGATTAAAATCTTAATTAAAATGAATTGAAGACAAATACTAACCTCAAAGTATAGAAGATCTGGAAATTGTTGTTTTCTGGTGTCTGTACTAAGTTTCTAAAAATTCTGCAACCTGCCCTAGCTTGGAAACACAGAGACGGAGAAAAACCAAAAATAATTTTCTTTTCTAAGGAAGGTTGACCTTGACCCAAATACGGGGGCACAATTGTACCCCTTTATGTCGACCTTGACTTGCACTGCTCTGACAGAAAATCTGTTCGTAGATCCTGAAAGTTTGCCAAAAAGGGTATCTGAATCTGCTCTGTAATTCATTGTTTCATACCTGTACCTGCAAGAAAAAAAGGTTTTTTGTTGTTTGTAAGGGGGGTTTGCCTTGGTCAAACCCCAATTTTGGAATTAACCTTGAAATAGAATTGAAATTGCAGTAATAAAGAAAGGAAATAGAATAATTCACCTTGCTTATGTTGAAACCCTTGTGGAGGATTCAAATCCTTGAATCCACAAGTATGGATGCTCCAAATGGATGTAGAATTGTAGGATGTAGGATGTCTCAAATCAATTTCCTTTAGATCTTCAACACCAATCTTGAATGGATCTTGGGATAGGAAGAAGCTTGAATGGATAAGGATGGAGAAATCTTCAACAAGAGGGCTCCATAGAGCTTGAATCCTTCAATGGATACTAATGGATCTCCTTGATGAATTGAAGCTTGAATGTTTCAATGATTTAACTCTTGAAAGTAGATGATCGCTTCCATAGATTATGCGTAGATGATTTAAAATGAGAAGAGAAGGCTTCCTTATATACTAGTCTAGGGAAAAAACTTCTAGAGAGGCTGACATATGAGAAATAAATTCCAATTAGGCTCATAACCCTAGAAATGGACCTATATTAAATATATTTTTTAAGAGTCGCCACTTCAGATCCCAAAATAGTCGACCCGAAAGCTGGAAATAATTCTTTCCAAACCCCGACAACTGAAAAATCTTTAAAATTTGAAATTTAGACCCTTGGTCAAGGTCAAGGTCGTCCTTGACCCAGAAGGTTTACCTTGACCCTGAGGTCAAGAACCTCAAAATCTTAGAGTAGGATACTAGAAATAGGTAGGAGAGAAGTGGAAAACATGAAAGGATGGGGGAAAAACCATATCCAAGTCAAAGACCCATTCATGGCGTTTGACATGACCCAAACCACTTACTCAGAGGGCTAAACTTGTCCTAAATGGAAGTGCTTCCATTTTCTGAAGATATAGTCTATAAATATGTAGTGATTTGTAATTGTAAAGGTATGGAAGAAACTATGGGATGCTAAGAGAAGAGGTTGATGACATGTAATTGATTGAATGTTTGAAGATATTAAGTTGATGATCATGCAAGGCATTAAATTAGTTAATGTATTGTATTGTCATTGATGTCAACTTGATATAATCTGTATGGTCATGGAAATACTGCCAAAGAATTCAAAGAATTGATGAATCAAGGCTATGCTATCAGTAATGCATATAAGTCAAGTATTCACTAAGTGAATGTATACACCAATGGAGTGCACACTAACAGACAGAGTAAAAGAGAAAAGTCACAGTGTTACCCGACGAGAAAATGCACAACATTACTGATGAGAAAAGTCACAGTGTTGCCCGATGAGAAAAGAATAGTGTTACCCAACGAGAAAATGCACAACATTACCGATGAGCAAAGTCACAGTGTTGGCCGATGAGAAAAGCATAGTGTAACCCGACAGACATAATTACAGTGTTTCCTGACGGAAAAGAAAAGGATGGAGATCCCGATGACAGCTGAAGTCACACCGACGGAACAGTCAGTTATCACTGATGACTAACTGAAGTGTTGACCGACATAACATAGAGTTTAGAAATGAAAAAATACTTAGCTGTCAAGAAGCTAAAAATAGACTTAACTGATACTTATCATTGTTTTAATCATCCTGATAAAGCCAGAGATAAGTAATTGATTTAAAGCTTATTTGTCCAGTTGGCAAGAAGATCTCTTTGAGATAAAACTAGAGCTTTCTTTAAATCTAATTGGCGAGAATTTTGGAACATGGCAAGAATCAAGAAAGCCAAGAAAAGGTCAAATCATGTCTATATAGAGACAAACCCGATTCATTACAAATTGTGTGGGGTGAAGAGAAAAGAGGGAAGATGCTAACGTGATTTTGAAGGAGAAGAAAGTCTTAATTCAGACTTGATCAATCAAGATAAGGAAAGAGATAGATTTTGCAGACACTGACAAACAATGAGACAACATCACAGAGCAGAATAACGTGGAGAAAAGGTATAGAATTGATTATATTGATCAGAGAAATAATGCACTTACAATAGATCTAAAAATATGCAATTAAGTTGTATTTACGAATAGATCATTAATATTTCAGTTTAACCATTGAAGCATCAAGTCTTTTAACCGTGAAGGACTTAAAAGTCTTCTACAATTGAGATACATCCCAAGGAGTATCAAAAAGTTTGATCATAGAAAGTAGCATTGGATATGCCCAATACCTATTGATAGGCCAAGTGAGTGTTTGATCAAGGATGGTAGCATTAGATGCTAGATAATAGGTGACAAACTATCTTTTAAATCCTCTAACAAGACCACACTTGACAGTGTGTTTGTAACCTTTAATAGGGTTGGCTCCTAACAGAGCTCACTTCAGAAGAGTGGAAATTTGGGGTACCGGTCCTAGTGGTTTTTCCATTAACAGGGTTTCCACATTAAAAATCCATGTGTTATGTGTTTATGTTTCATTACTTTACTATTTTACATTTCACATATGCAATTCTGGAATGATCGGTATACTCTACATATTTACTGTGTTTCGGTAAATAGTTGACCACTTATCGGTAAACATATAGAAGAAGGTTTTACAAAGAAATCCGACAAGTAGTCGATTGATATAAGTATTTCAAGGCATTTATCTTGTAGGATAGAAGACAACTAGATGCATAATTTGTGGTTACAAGTTTTAAGGGTTGATTTGAGGATTAATTTTTGAGGCCACTAATTCACCCCCCCTCTCAGTTATTACTAACAATTGGTATCAGAGTATGTGTGCTTAAGAAGGAAGGTTTCAATACCTAAGCTAAAGATCACAAGATGAACAGACAAGATGTGCCCAAGTTGAACAAAGACAATTTTGATTCATGGTAGAGCAGAATAAGACTCCACTTATCAGGTATTGGAAATGATGTTACTCAATACTTAGATACTGAATATATGTTTCCCATAGGACAACCAATAGTTGAATAATTGAGAGAGAAGCATGAGCACAACTACATAATGATAGAGCTTGCTTCCTCACTCTTTGATGGTGAATTTGAAGATGTCAAAACCTACAAGACTGCAAAGTAGATGTAGGACAAATTGATTCTTGTACATGGTGGTGAAAAAAATGTTTTGAGAGCCAAGGAAGAAAGCCTTAGAGGAAATTTTGATGATCTCAAAATGAAAGAAGGTGAAAACATCACACAGTACAACACAAGAATCAAAGAGGTAGTCAATGCTATCCGAGGAGTTGGAGGTGTACTAGAAGAAGATATAGTGGTAAGTAAAATTCTAAGAACCTTACTACCTACTTATGATATTAGAGTATCTTCCATTCAAGAAATGAGAGTAGTAGAAAATAGCAATGTTACTCTAGACAGTTTGATTAGAAGAATGATTTAATTTGAGATGAATAACTTTGATATTACTGTCTTACCAAATATATAGTCTGCATTCAAAACTTCTATGAGAATAAGTAAATCAAGTCATAAACACACTATGAGAAAAGATAGTGATAGTGAAAGTGAAGAAGAAGATCTTGATGAAATTGAAGCACTTGTGGCTAGAAGAATGCAGAGATGCAAAGGTAAATACAAAGGTAAATTACCACTTGTTTGTTTTAATTGTAAAGAGATTGGATACTTTGCTGCAAGATATCCTAACAGAAGAAAAGATGACAGAAGTAATGAAAGTCCATTTGGAAAGAAGTTTTACAGAGGCGATTACAGAAGCTACTGACAATCAGAAAGAAGAGATACCCGAGACTACAAGGACAAAGGAAAGAAGGCTAGTTATGTAGCTAAATGCAAAGATGATGATACTGACACTAAATCTGAGGAAGACATCGAGATGGTGTTTGTGGCAGTAAAAGATGATTTAGATGATGATGAAGAAAGGTATGTAGAAACTGCAGTATATCTAAAGTTAGTAAAAATGATGTCTAGATCATAGATAGTGGCTGTACTCACCATATGACCGGTGATAAGCAAAATTTTGAGACTATTGAATACTATAAAGGTTGTTAAGTAAGAATGGGTAATGATACACCTTGTCCAGTTGAAGGTAGAGGAACCATAATGTTGAATGACTAGATAAAATATGAAAATTATTATTGGGTAAATGGATTGAATTATAATCTATTAAGTGTTTCTCAGTTGAATAATCCAGGTCACAGAGTAACATTTGAAAATAAGAAGGCAAAGATCTTCAATAAATTAGGAAATCTAATTGGTATCGGTGAGTAGACAAAATGTAACTTATTATATCTAAATGATATTGACACCACTTGCTTAATGGCTAGAAATGAAGACATATGGTTGTGGCACAAAAGATTGTGTCATGTGAACTTTGACAACATGATATAAATAAGAAGAAAAAAAAGTAAGAGGCTTACCAACGATGACCAAGCCCGACAACATCATGTGTAAGAATTGTCAAAAAGGTAAGATGAAAAAGTCTAGTTTCAAAAGCAAAACCCATACATCTGATGCCATTCTAGAATTAGTACATACTGATTTATGTGGACCAATGAGGATAAAGAGTTATTATGGAGATAGATATTTTATTCTCTTTGTTGATGATTACTCTTGAATGATGACAACCATATTTTTAAAAGATAAATCAGAAGCATTTAAGATGTTTAAATGGTATAAGGCAATGGTTGAGAAACAAAGTGGTAAACAATTGAAAGCTTAAGATCATATAGAAGAGGGGAATTTATTTCAGATGAATTCACTAACTTTTTCAATGAGAATGGTATCAAAAGACAGGTCTCCGCACCAAGAACACCACAACAAAATAGAATTGCTGAAAGAAGAAACAGATCCATAGTTGATTGTGCAAGGACACTGATGATAGAGAAAGGCATCACCCAAATCTTCTAGAGAGAAGCTGTCAGTATTGTTGTTTACACATTAAACAGAGTACAATTGAAGAAAGAAACCAAAAAGACACCTTATGAGCTTTGGTATGGATACACACCCAATGTGAGTTATTTTAAAATTTTTGGTAGTCAATGTTATATCTTAAAAGACGATAGAAATGAAAAACTTGAATTGAGGAGTGATGAAGGAATCTTTCTAGGGTACTCCACCAAGAGAAAGGCTTATAAATGTCTAAATAAGGCCTTTAACAAAATTGTTGAAAGTGCAAATGTAAAGATAGATGAATTTGCAAATAAGAATGAAAAGGAAAGCACTAAAGAACTAGAGGACTACAACAATTTTGTTTACAATGAAGAACCTGACACTCTACCCAATGACCAATGTAGATCTCTCGAGCAACAAATCATTACACCTGAGTATCAGGCTGCAAATAGTGACGATCAGGATATTTCTCAAGATGATGCACAAAGTGATGGAGAAAAGAATGAAGGAAAAAATGAAGATCAAGATGATAGACAAAGAGCTGAACCTGTACTTGCTAGATATGTTAGAAGGAACCATCCATAGAACTAGATCATTGGAGACAAGAAGGTTGGTATGAGAACCAGAAGTAAGTCTCTAAATATAAGATGTCTTATTTCTGATTATGAGCCAAAATCTGTCAATATTGCACTTGATAATGATGAGTGGATAAGTGCTATGAATGAAGAGATTGAGAAGATAGAGAAAAACAAAACATGGACACTTGTACCAAGACTAGATGACAAGAATGTCATCAGTACAAGATGGATATTTAGGAATAAACTGAATGAGAATGGAGAAGTCACCAGAAATAATGCAAGACTACTATGCAAGGGGTATGCACAAGAAGAAGGGATTAAATATGGAGAGACCTTTGCACCCATTTCTAGGCTAGAAGGAGTAATAATATTACTTTCTTATGCTGCATGTAAAGGATTCAAGGTATATCAAATGGATGTCAAGTCTGCATTCCTAAATAGAATACTTGAAGAAGAGGTATACATTGAACAACCAGAAGGGTTTGTTGATCCAAACAAGAGAGACATGGTATGTAGACTACAAAAGTCCCTATATGGATTGAAACAAGCACCCCAAGCCTGGTATGAAAGACTTCATTCCTATCTTATAAGTATTGGATTTGTAAGAACTAGTGAAAACAGTAATCTTTATTTGAAGGAAGATACTAATGCTAACATTTTGATTGCTGAGATATTTGTTGATGACATCATATTTGGAGGCAATGATATGCTATGCAAATCATTTGCAAATGGAATGAAAAAAGAGTTTGAGATGTCTATGTTTGGACAGATCAAGTTATTTCTTGGTCTACCGATCATGCAACAAGATGAAGGTATTTTCATTACACAATCTAAATACATCAAGGAAGTACTGAAAATATTGAAGATGGAAGAGTCCAAACCAGTTGGAACACTGATGACAACTAGATGTAAGCTGACAAAGGAGGATAAGTCATCAGAGGTAAATCCAACTTTGTACATATCAAAGATTGGAAAACTCATGTATGTTGTACATAATAGACAAGATATTGCACATGTAGTAGGAATAGTTGCAAGATTTTTTGCTAATCCCAGGGAATCACATATGGCTGTTGTGAAAAAAATTCTAAGATATCTGAAGAATACCGAGGAATATGGCTTATGGTATAGAAGAGAAGGAAAATTTAAACTTAAGGGCTTTACTGACGCTGGTTGGGCTGGAAATATTGATGACCGGGAGAGCACAACTGGAGGAGCATTCTTTATGGGTGACAGACTATTCACATGGATCAAGAAGAAGCAAGGATGCATCTCTCAGTCTACTGTAGAAGCAGAGTATGTTGTTGATGCTGCAAATTGCTCAAATATTGCATGGATCAAATAGTTACTGGAAGGTATGCATATGAAAATTCTTGAACTGGTAATTATCTATTGTGATAATACAAGTGCAATAAAAATTTCCAAGAATCCAATCATGCAGGCTAAAACAAAGCATATTGCCATCAAGTATCATTATATAAGACAACAAGTTCAAGAAAAGGAGGTAATACTTGAGTATGTGCAATCAAAGGAACAATTAGCCTATATCTTCACCAAGCTACTGCCCAAGGATGCATTTGAATACTTGAGAAAGAGACTAGGGGTCAGACCCTTGTCTACTGGTCAGTAAGATGACTAGAAGGCTGCATTAGCCTACATATTATCAGAATATCATTCATGTTGATGTAAGCAGAGAGATGAACTTTAAAGATACATCTATACACAACAAGGTATTTATCTACTCCAAGCACCAAAGTTATTACTGATGGATTGGGAAATTCAAGGAATATATTATGGATAGAAAGGACCCGTTTGGCAAAGATGTTTGTTTGGCATTGTTGTCAAAGGGAGATAAATATCTCATTATCATACTGATAAAGGGAGAGATTATCCATTATCAACTCAGGGAAAGATTATATCCATCAAAGTATCCAAAGGGAGAGATGTAATCAGAAAGGGATAGTACATACAAAGGAAAAATAATTAATGACAAGAGACATCAAAAGAAAGGAGAACAATCAAAGAGAGAGAGTTTAAAATAGAAGAAAAACACACCACATCAGAGAAAGTGAGACTCTACATCTATCCAGTGAAGGGATTGAAGACAAACAAAAAGATGCAAGAATCAAATCAAAGCTATTTGAGCTTACCGAAAGCCAAACATTTGTAATAGTTACATTAGGAAAGCTTGATGCAACTGTATATTTCATATTGTATTAGTAATAGTATAGTATGATAATGTAGTATGTTGCCATCAATGCCAAAGGGGGAGATTGATAACATGTAACTAATTGAATGTTTGAAGATATTAAGTTGATGATCATGCAAGGCATTAAATCAGTTAATGTATTGTATTGTCATTGATGTCAACTTGATATAATCTGTATGGTCATGGAAACACTACCAAAGACTTCAAAGAATGAATGAATCAAGGATATGCTATCATTAATGCATATAAGTCGAGTATTCACTAAGTGACTATATACACCAACGGAGTGCACACCGACAGACAGAGTAAAAGAGAAAACTCACAGTGTTACCCGACAAGCAAATGCACAACATTACCAATGAACAAAGTCACGGTGTTTCCCGATGAGAAAAGCACAGTGTTACCCGATGAGAAAATACACAACATTACTGATGAGCAAAGTCATAGTGTTGCGCGACGAGCAAAGCATAGTGTAACCTGACAGACAAAATTACAGTGTTTCCCGACGGAAAAGAAAAAGACAAAGATCCCGATGACAACTGAAGTCACACTGATGGAACACTCAGTTATCACTGATGACTAACTGAAGTGTTTACCGATAGAAAAGAGAGTTTAGAAATGACAAAATGCTTAGCTATCAAGAAGCTAAAAATAGACTTAACTGATACTTATCATTGTTTTAATCATCCTGATGAAGCCAAAGATAAGTAATTGATTTAAAGCTGATTTGTCTAGTTGGCAAGAAGATCTCTTTGAGATAAAACTAGAGTCTTCTTTAAATAATTGTGGATCACACCAAGAATTAATAAAGCAAAGAAAAGGTCAAATCATGTCTATATAGAGACAAACCTGATTCATTATGAATTGTGTGGGGTGAAGAGAAAAGAGGGAAGATGCTAACAAGATTCTGAAGGAGAAGAAAGTCTTCATTCAGACCTGATCAATCAAGCTGAGGAAAGAGCTATATTCTTCAGACACCGATGAACAATGAGACAACATCAGAGAAGAAAAATGTGGAGAAAAGGTATAGAATTGATTATATTGATCAGAGAGATAATGCACTTACAATAGATCTGAAAATATGCAATTAAGTTGTATGTATGAACATATCATTAATGTTTCAGTTTAACCATTGAAGCATCAAGTCTCTTAATCGAGCAGGACTTAAAAGTCTTCTACAATTGAGATACATCCCAAGGAGTATCAAAACGTTTGATCATAGAAAGTAGCATTGGATATGCTCGATACCTATTGATAGGCCAAGTGAGTGTTTGATCAAGGATGGTAGCATTAGATGCCAGATATTAGGTGAAAAACTATCTTTTAAATCCTCTAACAAGGTCACACCTAACAGTGTGTTTGTAACCTTTAACATGGTTGGCTCCTAACAGAGCTCACTTCAGAAGAGTGAAAATTTGGGGTACTGGTCCCAGTAGTTTTTCCCTTAACATGGTTTCCACATTAAAAATCCATGTGTTATGTGTTTATGTTTCATTACTTTACTGTTTTACATTTCACATATGCAATTCTGGATTGATCGGTATACTCTGCATATTTACTGTATTTCGGTAAATAGTTGACTGCTTATCGGTAAACATACAGAAGAAGGTTTTACAAAGTAATCTGACAAGTAGTAAATTGATATAAGTATTTAAAGGAATTTATCTTGTACGACAGAAGATAAATAGAGGGATAATTTAAGGTTATAATTTTTAAGGGTTGATTTAAGGATTGATTTTTGAGGCCACCGATTCACCCCCCCTCTCAGTTATTACTAACAGAGGTATGAGTGGAATCTACAATTGACACAAAGAATTGTTTTACTTCATTGGAACTATTTTGGCATATCAAATATGTTGTCTATCAATTCGTGAGTTTGGGAACTATGTCCTTTATGATTTGAAAGAGATTGTTGTAAGGCAGTGTGCCTTCCTTAGGATTGAGGTCCTTGTTGTACTTGAGAAGTGAGATCAAGGTAGTGTGTTTGGATGCATGTGCACTCCACTTTGTAATATTTGTAACATGGTATTGTTATTTTAACAAAGTACATTCTTCTTGTGGGTTTGATCCTCACTGTGGTTTTTCCCTAATAGGGTTGCCACGTCAAAAATGTTGGTGGTATTTGTTGATTACTGTGTTATGTTTTGACATTCATGTTAATCTTTCATATCTGAGATTAAGTTGGTAATTCTGTTAAAGGTATTGAGCTTTTGGTCAGAACTAATGCACCCTAAACTGATTCACCCCCCCTCTCAGTTGTTTGTGCTATATTTATTATAATAATTGGTATCACAGCTTGTGTCCTCCTTGGGAAGCTTAATTGCTTGAGGAGATCCTAGATGTCAACCTGTATGAAGGATAGTCTAAGATTTGATGGAATAAACTTTATTATATGGAAGGATTAGATGATTACACAATTGAGATGTCTAAGTGAAGAACATTGGGTTGTTACAAAGAAAGATTGCATGCATCTTGCTGATCTATCTACTGTGAATATTGATGAAAATAAGGAATTTGAGTGTAATATGATAGAAAAAGAAGCTTTGAAGAGTGCCTTATCAAATGTTGAGTGCAAAATTTTTTTAGGATTAGAGACTGCACATGAAGTATGGACAAAATTGGAGACATTATATGAAGGAGATATGTTTGTGAAGAAAGCCAAGATGTAAAGTCTAAAAGGAAAATATAAATCATTGAGGATGAGTGAAGATGAGAACATTACTTCCTATATGAATAAGATCACCGAACATGTTTGTGGAATCAAATGCCCTAGTGGAATATTGGATGAGGATGAGATTGTTTCTAAAATATTGAGATCCTTTCCTCCTACTTACAATCATAAAGTTGTTTCTATTGAAGAAATCAGAACTGTGACTACTATGACAAGAGATACATTGATTAGTAAGTTCCTTTGAAATGAGTGAATGTGGAGATAGACTTCCTAAAGTTGAATATGTATTTAAAACCACTATTTCTAAGGATAAACAAAGATGCGACCCTGGAAAAATTTCATCTAAGCTTGGTATATATGGTAAGAAATGTGAACAAATTGAGAAATAAGAAAGAGATCTTGAAGAGCTTGAAGCCCTCATTGAAAAGACACTGCCTAAGGGATCTGGTAAGTATCAAGAAAATTTTTCTTTAAAGTGTTTTGCATGTAATAAGATTGGTCATATTTCTTTGAGATGTCCTGATAGAGAGAATAATATAATCCTAAGAAACCCATGTCTAAATATCAGAAGAAGTGTTATTATGTTATTTTTGAAGGCGTTTCTGATGATGAATCTGAAAAGACGGAAGATGAGATTGTGTTTATTGATTTTAAAGATGAAGATCCTAATTTTTTGAATGAAGATAAAGCCTTGGTTTTGTATGTGGATAAGAAAGACGAATGAGTTATTGACAGTGGGTCTTAACACCACATGAGTGAAGAAAAAAAAAATTGTGAATTTGGAAAAATATAATGGCGGTATTTTCAGATTTGGAAACTCCTTGCATGATCAAAGGGAAAGGTTCTATTACTCTTGATGGTAAGAATAATACTAATGATGTTCTATATGTTTAAGGTTTGAAATATAATCTTTTGAGTGTTGGATAGCTAGTTGATGAAGGTTACAACTTAAAATTCAAGGATGGAATGTGCAAGATTATTGGAAGCTCTAGAATTGAGATTTCTACATAGAGAAAGTCTAAAGGTAATGTATTTCATTTTTACAATTTTGAAAGTAGATGCCTGATTTCTAAGATTGATGACAATTGGTTGTGGCATAAGAGATTTTGTCATGTGAAATTTGATAACATTGTGAAAATAAGATTTACAAGATTTTTTTGAGATCTTCCTAAATTTTTGAAGCCTGCTGATGTGATATGTAAGGAATATCAGTTCAGTAAATTGACTAAGTCTAATTTTAAGAGCAAGAATTATTCTTTGAGTGGAATTTTGGATTTGGTGCATAATAATCTATGTGGTTCTGCAAGAATCATAAGCTATTATGGAGACAGGTATTTCATTCTATTCATTGATGATTATTCTATAATGATGTGGATTACATTTTTGAAAGAGAAATATGAAGCCTTTGATAAATTCAAGATTTTCATATCTATGGTTGAGACTAAAACAGGTTTGAATTTGAAATGTCTGAGATCAGACAGAGGTGGTGAGTTTACCTCTACTGAGTTTAACAATATTTTTGAAGACCATCAAATAAAGAGACACATGTATGCTCCACAGACCCCATATCATAATGACATTGCAGAGAGAAGAAATATAACTATTCTAGACACTTCTAGAAACATGATGCTTGAAGGGAATGTTTCACAAATCTATTGGAGAGAATATGTTAGAACTGCAGTATACACTTTGAACTGAGTGTAAATTAAGAAGGGAACAGATAACACACCTTATAAACTTTGGTATGGTCATTGTGTATCAAAAAGTACCTTCATAGGATTAGTTAAATCAAATCAACTCAAAAACATAAAATATGTAAGCTAATTAGAACTTTGAATTGAAGAAATCAATAAACATCATATGGTTCTCTAGTTTGAAGGACAATATGAGTGCTCTCATATTTGCAAAGAATTCCTAAAGTGACAACCTCTAAAATGAGAGTGCTAAATGATCTATATGATGCAAATTATACCTAAAAAATGATGAATTATGATGTTAAATGAATCTAATTATGCTATAATTGAATTCAATTACTCTAAAAAATGGATGTAGATTCAACTATAATGATGATACAAATGATAATGCATGTAAAGTGGTGGTTTGCATTAAGAAATGCATTCTATTTATAGGATTACCCCAAGGGAAGGGGGTAGAGTGAGTTAATCATGATTAGATGAGAGAGGTTGAGTTGTGTTTCAAATAGGGAGACAAGATGACAAAATGGGTGGTGAGGATAGAAAAGGATAAATGAGTCGCTAAGATAGCAAATCTTGGAGTGATCCATGTGCTTTCAATCCTCTCTTCTCATTAGCTAATTGATTTTTGTCTCCTTTGTTGAAAATAGGAATAAATTAATTCAAAAATTTAATTAAATTATCCATTTAGGGGAATTAGATGGGTCGGATTTGATTTATTTACTTTGAGCTATATAACTAGTTGATTTAATCAATTAAATAGTTTAATTAATCCTTTTTGGCTTGTATTTAATTGATTTATGTCTTTATTAATTAACCCATGATGTTGACTTTATTTAACCATTTTGACTTAGGTTGACTAATTTACGGTGTATATGAATTCACCTCTTTGAAGAAATGTGTGCAACACATTGTTTCAAAGAAAACTCGATGTTTGATGTCCTGATGTTTAATTTGATCTCTGATTCTAATGTAGATAATATGCTTGATTTGATGCCTGATATTGACTTGATGCAAATTTGATGTCTTTGATGTATATTTGATTGATGTTGATGTTACCTTGATATGAATCCCTAACAAAAAATTCACCTTGGTTTTGATGCCCCACTTATGAATTTAAAAATTTATCATTCAATGCTACTGATTGCAAAAAATTCTTTGATCAAGATTATATGGTATTAGGATGTGTTGGAATTAATGGGAAGTAGTACTGAGAGGGGAGGGGTGAATCAGTACCTCTAAAACTTTTAGCACCTTACACAATTTATCATTAGTAATCAATCTATTTAGATTTACCAACCATTACTGTTATACTTTCTTATGTATCTAATGTTTTTACACAATCTTTAATAGTTTTCAATCATTCATAGAAACATTCATGAAATTGACAAACACATAACACAAGATATGGTATCGCAGAAAACTCTTGTTAGGAAGTAAAAACTGCGGTGGGGATGACACCCAAAAAACTTCACTATCTACAGAATGGAAGGGAGCCGGTTAAGGCTTACAATTTGATCACTTCTAATGATCTACCTAGTTAAGAGTATTAAGGTGGAGACCTATCAAGATCTACTCTATTAAGAGCTTTAGCAACATTGATTTAAGTGTGCACTCAGTTATGAGATTTACAATAGGACGGTTAAGCCCACCTTTCTTGAAAGGATTTCATTAGTGTACTACACTTGTTAGAACAAGTAAAAATATTGACCTGGCTGTATGCAATCTACTATTGTTGATTTACAGATCCATTAAAGCCTTTTCAAAATAATATCACCTTGAGTGATTGATGAATACCGTTTCTCATCTTGTCGGTAGCCTTTGTTCTATTCTTGAAGACTGATTAGATTCTGTTTGTGTTTTTCTGCATGAATTCTCTGTCTAGTCTTTAGTTTCTCTTCATGGCTACTATATTCATTGGACAACTTGTATTCTCAAGGGATTGAGAACCTATTTATACAAGTATTTGACCTATCTTGGAATTCATGTTTTACAATGTTAACTCTCAGATCCAAGGTTTACAATTTGACTTTGATCTTTAGTTTGCATGTTTTAAAATAGTAAAACTAATTAAAAAAATAACAATTACATTGCTTCCTCTAGACATAATAGATTTAAAATCAAATAAAGAAGATATAAATACAACTTCAATGACTTATCTGACGTGGAAAGTCAGATCCACTTTTTGCGGGATGTAACTAACTGTCAGTTCTTGGTTGTCAATTTGAACTTGCAGTCTGTCGGTGTTCCTTGACTGAACTATTCATCAGGTTCCCTATATCTATCGGGTTCCTCTCTTTGCTGATCTATTGGGTAGCACTGTAGTTACTCATCAGGTATCTTTTACCTTTTTGTCATCGGATAACACTTAATAGTGTTTGTCAGGTAACCTTGTCATCAGATAGTGTTGTGCCCTTTTTATCGGTGTAGAGTAAACGGGTGGTGCAGATCATGTTTTTCTCTAAGTATACTAATGGAAAAATATAATGCCTTCAGGATGATGGACTCCCCCTTGGACAATAGATCAAAAATGATTTTTGAGAATATTGATGAAATATCTGATGAACTATATCTGATTGAATGTTTGAAGGTGTTAAGTTGATGATCACCAAGACATAGAAAGTTACTGCAAGACATTAAGTCAATTAATGTATTATATTGTCATTGATGTAAAATTGATATAATCTATATTCTCATGAACATAGTACTAAAGAATTCAAAGAACCAATGAATCAAAGGCTATGCTATCAGTAATGCATAAAAGTTAAGTATTCACAAAGTGACTGTATACACTGACGGAGTGCACACCGACGGACAAAGTAAACTAGCTAGAGAAATGTCATAGTGTTACCTGACAAGAAAAAGCACAACATTACCAACTAGCAAAGTCACAGTGTTACCCGACGAGAAAAAATACAGTGTAACCTGACAGATAGAATTACAGTATTGCTTGACAGATAGAAAACACTGATGGACGGAGATCCCGAAGACAACTGAAGTCTCACTGACAAAATAGTCAGTTGTCACCAAAAACTAACTGAAGTATTCATTGACATCAAAAAGAGTTTAGAAATGACAAAAGGCTTAGCTGTCAAGAGCTAAATATAGACTTAACTGGTAATTATCATTGTTTTAATCGACAAGATAAAGATAGAGATAAGTAAAGGATTTAAAGTTGTTTTGTCCATTTGGCAAGAAGATCTCTACAAGATAAAACAAGAGTTTTGCTTTAAATCTAATTGGCAAGAATTGTGGATCATGCCAAGATCAAGAAAGTCAAGAAATGGTGAAATCATGTCTATATAAGATACAAGATAATTCAATGTCAATTAGGGGAGTGACAAGAGAATAGATGCTGAAGAGATTCTCAAGGAGAAGAAAGTCTTCATTCAGACTTGATCAATCAAGCTGAGGAAAGAGCTAAATTCTGCAGACACCAATGAATAATGATACAACATCACAGAGCATAACAGTGTGGAGAAAAGGTATTGAATTGATAACATTGATCATAAAGGTAATGTACTTACAATAGATCTGGAAATCTACAATTCTAGTTGTATATGTGAACAGATCAATTTACTATTTCAATTTAACCATTGAAGCATCAAGTCTCTTAATTGAGCAGGACTTAAAAATTCTTTTCTAATTGAGATACATCCCAAGGAGTATCAAAAATTTTGATCATACAAAGTAGCATTGGATATGCCTGATACCTATTTACAAGTTAAGTGAGTGTTTGATCAAGGATGGTAGCATTAGATGCCAGATACTAAGTGACAAACTATTCATTTAAATCCTCTAACAAGGTCACACCTAACAGTGTGTTTGTAACCTTTAACAGGGTTGCCTCTTCATCAAGCTCACTTCAGAAGAGTAAAAATTTGGGTTACCAGTCCTAGTGGTTTTTCCCTTAACAGGGTTTCTAGGTTAAAAATCCATGTGTCAATTTGTTTATGAGTCATTACTTTGTTATTTTTCATTTCACATAAGTAAATCTGATTGATCGGTATACACTATTTATTTACTGTATTTCAGTATATAGAAATATTTCTAATCGGTAAAAGTGAGAATAAGGTTTGAAAGAGTAATCCGAGAAGTAGTTATTTGTTATTAATATTTCAAGGAAATCATCTTGTATGAATAAAGATAACTAGAGGCTTATAAATGTTGTAATAAGTTTTTGGGTTTTGATTTAAGGATTAATTTTTGAGGTCTGCAATGATTCACCCCCCTCTCAATTATTATAACAATTGGTATCAGAGCTTGTGTTCTTAGAAAGGGAGTTTAACAGCTCAAGCAAAAGATCACAAGATGAACAGACGAGATGTGCCCAAGTTGAATAAAGACAACTTTGCATCATGGAAAAGTAGGATAAGACTCCACTTATCAGGTATTGGAAATGATGTTACTCAATACTTAGATACTGAATATGTGTTTCCCATAGGAGCACTCATAGTTGAACAAATGAGAGAGAAGCACGAGCACAACTGCATGATAAAAGAGCTTGCTTCCTCACTCTTTGATGCTGAATTTGAAGATGTCAAAACATGTACAACTGCAAAGAAGATGTGGGATAAATTTAATCTTGTACATGGTGGTGATATAAATGTTTTGAGAGCCAAGGCAGAAATCCTTAGAGGAAAGTTTGATGATCTTAGAATGAAAGAAGGTGAAAACATCACATAGTACATCACAAGAATAAAAGAGGTAGTCAATGCTATCTGAGGAGTTGGAGGTGTACTAGATGAAGAGACAGTGGTAAGTAAAATTCTAAGAACCTTACTGCCTACTTATGCTATTAGAGTATCTTCCATACAAGAAATGAGAGTAGTAGCAAATAACAATGTTACTCTAGATAGTTTGATTGGAAGATTGATTTCATTTGAGATGAATAACTTTGATAATAGTGTCT
>MU226592.1:3238895-3255981 GCA_018584345.1 Thuja plicata
GATTGGAAGATTGATTTCATTTGAGATGAATAACTTTGATAATAGTGTCTTACCAAACATAGAGTCTGCATTCAAATCTTCTTTGAGAATAAGTAAATCAAGTCATAAACACACTATGAGAAAAGATGGTGAGTGAAAGTGAAGAAGAAGATCTTGATCAAATTGAAGCACTTATGGATAGAAGAATGCAGAGAGGCAAAGGTAAATACACAGGTAAATTACCACTTGTATATTTTAATTGTAAAGAGATTGGAAACTTTGCTCCAAGATGTCCTAATAGAAGAAAAGATGATAGATTATTTGAAAAGAAGTTTGACAAAGGTGATAAGTGAGATTACGGAAGCAACCGACAATCAGAAAGAAGAGATACCCAAGACTACAAGGACAAAGGATGGAAGGCCAGTTACCTAGCTACATGCAAATATGAATATACTGAGACTGAATTTGATGAAGACATTGAAATGGTGTTTGTGGCAGTAAAAGATGATTCAGATGAAGATGAAAGGTATGTAGAAACTACACTCATATCTAAAGTTAGAAAGAATGACATCTGGATCATAGATAGTGGTTGCACTCACCACATGACCGGTGACATAGAAAAGTTTAATACTTTTAAGTATTATAATGGTGGTACAGTAAGAATGGGTAATGACACACCTTGTCGAGTTGAAGGTAAAGGAACTATGATGTTGAATAACTTGATAAAATGTGAAAATTATTATTGGGTGAAAGGATTGAATTATAATCTATTGAGTGTTTCTCAGCTGAATAATTCAGGTCATGGAGTAGCATTTGAGAATAAGAAGGCAAAGATCTTCAATGAATCAGGAAGATTGATTAGAATTGGTGAACAGACCAAAGGTAACTTATTCTATCTGAATGAAACTGACACCACTTTCTTAATGGCTAGAAACGAATACATATGGTTGTGGCATAAAAGATTGTGTCATGTAAATTTTGACGACATGATAAAGATAATCAAAAAGAGAAATGTAAGATGCTTACCGAGCATGTCAAAGCCAAACAATATCATGTGCAAAAATGATCAAAAAGGTATGATGACAAAGTCTAGTTTAAAAATAAAAACCCATACATCTGATGCTATTCTAGAACTGGTCCATACTGATCTATGTCGACCCATGAGGACAAAGAGATACTATGGTGATAGATATTTCATTCTCTTTGTTGATGATTACTCTAGAATGATGACAGTTATGTTTCTAAAAGATAAATCAGAAGTATTCAAGATCTTTAAATGGTATAAAGCAATGGTAGAAAAATAAAGTGGTAAGGAATTGAAATGCTTAAGATCAGATAGAGGAGGGGAATTTATTTTAGATGAATTCAGTAACATTTGCAATGAGCATGGAATCAAAGGGTAGGTCTCTGCACCAAGAACACCACAACAAAATGGAATTGCTGAAAGAAGGAACATATCCATTGTTGATTGTGCAAGGACACTGATGATAGAGAAAGGCATCACCCAAATCTTCAAGAGGGAAGCTATCAGTACTACTATTTACACATTGAACCAAGTACAATTGAATTAAGACACCAAGAAGATACCCTATGAGCTATGGTATGGTTACACACCTAATGTAAGTTACTTCAAGATCTTTAGTAGTAGATTTTATATCTTAAAAGATGATAGAAATGGAAATCTTGACTCCAAAAGTGATGAAGGTATCTTTCTAGGGTATTCCACCAAGAGAAAGGCTTATAAATGTCTCAATAAAGCCTCTAAAAAAATTGTTGAAAGTGCAAATGTAAAGATAGATGAATTTGCAAAGAAGAATGTAAAGGAAAGCACAAAATAACCAGAGGACTAAAATAGTTTTGTTTACAATGAAGAATATGACACTCTACCCAAACAATAATGTATAGCTCCTGAGTAACAAAATATTGCGACCGAGCATCAAGCTAGAAATACCATAATTCAGGATATTGCTCAAGATGATGTACCAAGTGATGGAGACCAGAATGAAGGAAAAAATGATGACCAAGATGATAGACAAAGAATTGAACATGTACTTTCCAAGTATGTCAGAAGGAACCATCCATAGAACTAGATCATAGGAGACAAGAAGGCTGGTATGAGAACCAGAAGTAAGTCTCTAAAAACAAGATGTCTAATTTGTGAATTTGAGCCTAAATCTGTATATGCTGCACTTGATAATGAAGAATGGATTAGCGCTATGAATGAATAAATTGAGAAGATTGAGAAAAAAAGACATGGACACTTGTACCAAGACCAGATGACAAGAATGTCATCTGTACCAAATGGATATTCATAAATAAGATGAATGAGAATGGAGAAGTCACTAGAAAAAAAGAAAGACTAGTATGCAAGGGGTATGCACAAGAAGAAGGGATTGACTATGGAGAAACCTTTGCACCCATTGCTAGGCTAGAAGGAGTGAGAATATTACTTGCTTATGCTGCATTTAAAGGATTCAAGGTATACCAGATAGATTTCAAGTATGCATTCCTAAATGGAATACTTGAGGAAGAGGTATACATTGAGCAACCAGAAGGGTTTGTTGATCTAGACAAGAGGAACATGGTATGTAGACCACACAAAGCCTTGTATGGATTGAAACAAGCACTGAGAGACTGGTATGAAAGAATTGATTCCTATCTCATAAGTATTGGATTTGTAAGAACTAGTGAAAACAGTAATCTTTAATTGAAGGAAGATACTGATGCTAACATTTTGATTGCTAAAATATTTGTTGATGACATCATATTTGGAGGCAATGATTTTCTATGCAAATAATTTGCAAATGAAATGAGCAAAGAGTTTGAGATGTCTATGTTTGGAGAGATCAATTTCTTTCTTGGTCTACAGATCATGCAACAAGATGAAGGCATTTTCATTACACAATTCAAATACATCAAGGAATTGCTGAAAATATTCAAGATGGAAGATTCCAAGCCAGTTGGAACACCGACGACAACTAGATGTAAGCTGACAAAGGAGGACAAGTCACCTAATGTAAATCAAACTTTGTACAGATCAATGATTGGAAAAATCATGTATGTTGTACATACTAGACTAGATATTGCACATGTAGTAGGAATAGTTGCAAGATTTTCTGCTAATCCCAGGGATCACATATGATTGTTGTGAAAAGAATTCTATGATATCTGAAGAATACCGAGGACTATGGCTTATGGTATAGAAGAGAAGGAAAATTTGAACTTAAGGTCTTTATTGAAACTGATTGGGCTGGAAACATTGATGACCGAAAGAGAACAACTGGAGGAGCATTCTTTATGGGTGAAAAACTTGTTACATGGATCAACAAGAAGAAAATATGCATCTCTCAGTCTATTGCAGAAGTAGAGTATGTTGCTGCTGTTGCAAACAGCTCAAATATTGCATGGATCAAACAGTTACTGGAAGGTATGAATATGAAAATTATTGAATTGGTAATTATCTATTGTGATAATACCAGTGCAATTATCATTTCCAAGAATCCAGTCATGCATGCTAAGAAAAAGCATATTGCTATAAAGTATCATTATTTGAGAGAACAAGTTCAAGAAAAGGAGGTAATACTTGATTATGTATAATAAAATGAACAATTAGCTGATATCTTCACCAAGCCACTGGCCAAGGATATATTTCAGTACTTGAGAAAGAGTATAGGGGTCAGACCCGTGTCTACTGATCAATAAGATGACTAGAAGGCTACATCAGCCTACATAGTATCAGAATATCATTCATGTTGATGCAAGCAAAGAGATGGACTTCAAAGATACATATGTACACAACAAGGTATTTATCTACACCAAGCACCAGAGTTATATTGCTGATGGATTGGGAAATTCAAGAAATCTATTGAATGCATAGAAAAAATTGTTTGGCATTACTGTCAAATATTTGTTTGGCATTGTTGCTAAAGGGAGAGATTATATCCATTATCACATTATCCAAAGGGAGAGTACATACAAAGGGAGAGATTACTGTCAAGAGAGAAAAGAGACATCAAAAGAAAAGAATAGTCAAAGGGAGAGAGTTTGACACACAATGAGAACACATCACATTAGAAGAAGGAATATTCTACTTGTATTTAGTGAAGGGATTGAAGATAGAAAGAGATCTGCAAGAATCAAATCTAAGCTATGTGAGCTTACCGAGGACTAGATATTTGTATAGGCTACAGTACATAAGATTGGTAGTTTGATGAACTTAAACTGTTATATTTCATATTGTATTAGTGATAATATAGTGTGTTTTCATCAATGCAAAAGGGAGAGATTGATGAGCTATAACTGATTGAATGTTTTAAGATGTTAAGTTGTGATCATCGAGACACAGAAAGTTAATGCAAGATATTAAATCAGTTAATATATTATATTGTCATTGATGTCAACTTGATATAATCTGTATGGTCATGTACATAATGCTAAAGACTTCAAAGAACCAATGAATCAAAGGCTATGCTATAAGTAATGCATAAAATTTAAGTATTCATAAAGTGACTGTATACACCAACAGACTGCACACTGACAAAAAGAGTAAACCAATGAGAGAAAAGTCACAGTGTTACCCGACGAGAAAAAGCACAACATTACCAATGAGAAAAGTCACAGTGTTACCTGATGAGCAAAAGCATGGTGTAACCCGATGGACAAAATTAGAGTATTGCTTGACGGATAGACAACACTGACGGACAAAGATCCTGAAGACAACTGAAGTCTCACCGACAGAGCAGTCAGTTGTCACCGATGACTAACTGAAGTATTGACTGACAAAACAAAGAGTTTAGAAATGACAAAAGGCTTAGTTGTCAAGAGCTAAATATAGACTTAACTGGTAATATCATTTTTTTAATCGACAAGATAAAGACAAAGATAAGTAAAGGATTTAAATTTGTTTTGTCCAATTGGAAAGAATATCTCTATGAGATAAAATAGGAGTTTTTATTTAAATCTAATTGGCGAGAATTGTGGATCACGCTAAGATCAAGAAAGCCAAGAAATGGTGAAATCATGTTTATATAAGAGATAAGATAATTCAATGTGAATTAGGGGAGTGGGAAGAGAATAAATGTTGAAGAGATTCTGAAGGAGAAGAAAGTCTTCATTCAGACCTGATCAATCATGCTGAGGAAAGAGCTAAATTCTGCAGACATCGATGAACAATGATACAACATCACATAGTAGAACAATGTGGAGCAAAGGTATTGAATTGATAACATTGAGCAGAAAGGTAATGTAATTACAATAGATCTGAAAATCTGCAATTCTAGTTGTATATGTGAATAGATCAATTTAATGTTTCAATTTAACTATTGAAGCATCAAGTCTCTTAATCGAGTAGGACTTAAAAGTCTTTTCTAATTGAGATACATCCTAAGGAGTATCAAAAAGTTTTCTCATACAAAGTAGCATTGGATATGCCCAATACCTATTGATTGGCCACGTGAGTGTTTGATCAAGGATGGTAGCATTAGATGCCAGATACTAAGTGAAAAAATATTCATTTAAATCCTCTAACAAGGTCACACCTAGCAATGTGTTTGTAACCTTTAACAGGGTTTTCTCTTCACCGAGCTCAATTCAGAAGAGTGAAAAATTGGGTTACCGGTCCCAGTGGTTTTTCCCTTAACAGGGTTTCCACGTTAAAAATCCATGTGTCAATGTGTTTATGAGTCATTACTTTATTGTTTACATTTCACATAAGTAAATCTGGATTGATCGGTATACACTATTTATTTATTGTATTTTGGTAAATAGAAAGACTGCTAATTGGTAAATGTAAGAATAAGGTTTGAAAGAGTAATCTGAGCAGTAGTTATTTGTTATTAATATTTCAAGGCAATCATCTTGTAGGAATAAAGATAATTAGAGGCTTATAAATGTGGTAATAAGTTTTTGGGTTGATTTAAGGATTAATTTTTGAGGCCACTGATTCACCCCCCCTCTCAGTTATTCTAACAATATCATGATTTGAAAATTTGTCAAAATGTTTGGTGAAGTTGTAATTATGATGTGTTTCCTGATAATAAATAGATTGGAAAAATGCCCAAGTACAATAAATATGATGAGAAGGGTTAATTGGGTAAAAATATGGCAAAAATACCCCTGAAAAAGAACTTGGATGGGTATATAAGGGTGAAAATTTGATTTTACCCCTACCATTTGTTATTTTACCCTCTTAGTTTACCCCTTTAGAGAAGTTTTTTCTCTTTATTGTAGCAATATTTGTGCCAATTCGGGAGCACAGGTTTGAGCAAGGCTACCGTTTCTAGTGCCCAACCAACTATGGATATATGGTATGTCTCAATATCTTCTCTTTGTAGTCAAATTTTGAATTTATTTGCATGCTTTTTTTAAAATTTATGTGCAGTTTCAGGTAGATTTTCAAATTTTCCCTACTTTTAGCGCATATGAAGATTACTTTAGCATGTCGCCTAGTGTGAAGTACCACATAGGATTAGATAAAAGAGCGCGTACAACATATAATTGCCAAATTAGGATTTTTATAGAATTTATGCAAAGTTTTTTAGCACGTATGATAATATTGTAGCATGTACCATTCTAGTAGCGCGTAAGCCTGGATAGAATAGCGCATACAATATAAAAGTGTAGCATGTAAGGTTTTTGGTGCATACATATTGATAAATTAGCAAGTATGCCTGATTTGCAATTTTGTCAACTTGGTTGATGTAATGATGAACTTGTCTTGTGATTGCAAGGATAAATGTATGATGTTGCTTGATAATATTATGGAAAATGTCATGTTTTTGATGTAATTTATATCATGTTTTTGATTTCATGTAAATGTAAATCTGAATAGGTTTATAGGATAAATTTATTTTCCCTTCTCATGATCTAGAGTTGGGAAAATTTGATGCGCTCATCGAGGTCCTATAAATCTCATATGAGCCAGTAAATATTAGGATTACGAGATGTGATTGACTTTAGATCATTTATATTGATGATGATTACTAATTTATATACACTTTGATTTCCAACACAGGTTTCCTTTCAGAAACTATAGGTGAGAGGCTTGTATCCTTGGTTGTTTGATATGATTCCAGATTTTTTAGGTGATGATCGACAAGTGATAGGTTGGTGTGTATTATTATTTATTCTTGAGATGCCCAAGTTTTGTGTGAACATGGGATTACTAATAGTTGTGGCCAAGCATTGGCACTCATATCACAATACCTTTCACTTATCAATGGGCGAGATGACCATCACCCTAGAGGACGTCTACATGATATTATGTATCTCGGTGATGGGTGAGCTTGTTTATTATGATCAAGCATATGATGGAGTGGCTTGTCGTAGGATATTTTTAGATCCTACAATTGGTGATGATAACATTCCTTGGGTACAACTACTTTCATATGATCCCCTTCATGTAGTACTTTCCAGATTGATTGGAGGATTTCTACTTCTGGATCAACATGGTCATGGTTTTGCAATAGGTTGGGGTTGGATTATACAGGAAATGATTTCTCATCCGCATATATTTTCTTGGGGTTCCTATGTATTAGTGCAGTTATATCGTGATTTGCATCATGTGGTATACAGACATAACGCTGCACTATCTACTAGTGTCATGTTATTACATATTTGGACTTGGGAGCACCTTCCAATCACTAGAACCATTGTTGCAAGAGATCAAACTCCTGATTGGTAATTTATATTTATATATATGGGAGTGATTTTATAGCCCCACATGGGAAAGTTAGATTACTGGCACAAGATGCTATATGATATGGATAAGGTATGCTGGCACCCTTATCTAGGTTTTGAGGCCTTGGTGGAGGATGATCAAGAGTTACCATATATGTTTATGCCTCCGTGGTTGATCGGTCACACACCTATGATATTAAAGATATTTTACAGTATGAGGGTGATGAGACACTTTGGTAGTAAATAGGGTATACGAGTGAGATTATCTATTTATGCCCGAGTGCAGTTAGAGAGATCACTATGGGGTCCTTAGGTGGAGTTTAAGTTGCAGATGATGCAGTTTTTGGTATGCATCCTGCACCATAGGATTATAGATATGGTATTGTTAATGCAGGTGTGACACCTGAGTATACTCAGTGGTTTCTACAGTATCCATTTCCTAGATTCACTAATCCAACTGAGTTGATTCCTTATATTTTAGAGAGAGATCCTGAGGATGGAGATGATGTTGGTGATGGGGATGGTAATGTTGATGAGAGAGGATGGAGATGGAGTAGGAGAGATCAGGTCAGAGAGAAGAGAGATGGAGCTAGGATTATTCGAGGGAGAGGAGGAGTTGTTATCCATCTTCCAAGAGGTAGAGGTAGAGGTTGGGATAGCAGACAAGCCTAAGGATGAGGTGGAGGTTGAGGTCAAGGTAGGGATGAAAGGAGAGATGGTGGTAGGGATGGTGGAATGGAAGGAGGTCAGGATGGTGGAGATGATGGATAGGGTATAGGGAGATTTAGGATGAGAGGAGGAGGTATAGTGGTTCCACTGAGACCAGTGCCTATAGCAGGTTGGGATTGGCATGGTCATCAAGTGGGTAGACAGGGATTTCATCCTGGTGCCCCTATTTCTCCAACAACTCCAATGGCTCCAACAGATCCAACAACACCTAGCTAGGACATACACATTTTACAGGCTAGCGTATCATCTATGTAGACTTAGTTGTAACGTGTTTCTAGTGTGATGTAGATTTTAGTGGCTATAATATCACATATTCAGCAGGGATAGAGTTCATAGTCATAGTAGGGTCAGAGATCCCAAGATGGATCATAGTGGCCCCTCCTTCTAGCTCTCAGATTATGACATAGATAGTACCTCCTACCAGTCAAACATATATAGTCGGGACTAGTCAGACATAGGCCAAACAGATGGATGATACTAGGAAGGATCCACCAATAGAAAATGGTGGGGATACAGGGACAAGTCATGCCTCAAGTTGATATATATGATTTATTCTAGCTTTGACTTATCTTGATGTATCTCTATCAAACATTTGAATCATGTTATTTTATTATGGACTTTGATGGATATTTGTTGGACGTTTGATATCTCTCCATAGATGTGGTCATTTGATTCAGTTTCATAGACATTTGATATCTTATCTTTCCTTTGATGTCATGATATATTGGACTTTCTGATTTTTGGGATGATCTATATATTGATGTAGTTCTAGATGATTCAATCTATATGCTTTGCTAATTTATGTATTTATGCACATGTATGGATGTATTTTATTTTTATGTATGCATGGATGTATGGATGCACTTAGATGTTTAAATGTAATGCAACCTTATAATGTAATTTTGTTTATGATTATTATTAATGATTAATGTACCTAGATACATAATGATGTGATGATATGTGTATATGTAATGATGCCATGATGCAATGATGTAATGATTAATGAGTAATGATAGATATTATATGCATGTATTCTATGATGCAATGTAAATACTTATATAATTATGGTATCATTGATGGTGATTTAATGAGGTTAATACAATGTAATCTAAATGATATAATGGTATAATTCACTTAATGAATCTAATGATGTATAATGATATGTACAATGAGAAGTTTCTAAATGAACCTTATGATGGTTGATATGAATAATTTATTGATATTTAATGAATGAAAATGCTTAATGGTAATGCTACTAATGAAATGGTTAACGCAAATGACAATGTTAAAATGAGATTTATGCAAAATGAACCTGAATAAATCATGATGAATGAATCTAAATGACTAAATAATTATTAATGATTAATGATAATGATTTATGTATGAACCCTAAAAACTAAATGAAATGCAAAGAACTAAGTGGAAATGGATTGTTTTAAAGTCCAACACACTCGATCTTTCAAATAAATGTTGATGATACACCCTTGATGACACCTCTTTGTTGATTTTTTCTCATCCCCTTGGAAAAATCCATATAATGCAAGATTAAATCAAAATGAATGAAACTAAGATTATCATGTATCTTTGGATACAGTTATGTTTTCTATTCTCATCATTGAGATTTTTTGAACACGAAAAGGTACAACCCTTACTGGTGAGACATTCAACCATGATTGTATGAATTCCTTATGCATCAGATTTCAATAACAATATCGGTATAACACTCACTGATGATATTTTAAAACCATGGGATTATGAAAACCTTTTTCATCGGATTCAATGTTGCATGTGGATGTAGGCATTAAGATATGAGCAATCTAAACTTCTAAGGTATCTATTTGCGTAAAGAAACAAAGATATGATCCTTGTTAATATAGAAGTGTCCTCGATGATTATTTGATGATAATTTCATTAGATGAACTTCCATATATCTAGGAATCTACCCCATAAGTAGAAATCAAGAAAAGACTATGTTTCTGTCATTTCTTATCTAGTACAAATACATCATTTATTTGCTAAAAATATATGATACAAAAATCAAGAAACATTGCTGTTAGTAATAACTGAGGAGGGGGGGGGGGTGAATTAGTGGCCTCAAAAATTTATCCTTTAAACATCAATCCACCAATTAATACACCTCAGATTATTAAGTCCCTAAAAGATGTATGCCTTTGAAATACTTGAAATAAATAACTGTTTGTTGGTTTACCTTGTCTATCCTTCTTCTCCTTAATAACTGATAGGCAGTAAAACTTATTCAAAAATACTCAGTAAATATGTGGAGTATACCAATCAATCCATAAATGCATATGTGAAATGTAAAACAATAAAGTAATAAATCATACACACATAACACAAGGATTTTAACGTGGAAACCCTGTTAAGGGAAAAACCATTGGGACCGGTACCCCAAATTTTCACTCTTCTGAAGTGAGCCCTGTTAGGAGCCAAACTTGTTAAAGGTTACAAAAACACTGTTAAGTGTGACCTTGTTAGAGGTTTTTTATATATAGATTGTCACTAAGTATCTAGCATCTATGCTACCATCCTTGAATCAGCCTCTAGATTGTCAATAGGCTTTATGCTAATCTTACTACCATCCTTGAATCAGCCTCCTTTTTAGACTGTCAATAGGATTTAGGTAAGACCGATGCTACTATCATGAATCAACCTTTTTGGTAATCTGTTAGGATATACCTCAATTATAGAAGATGGTTAATTCCCGCTCTATTAAGAGACTTAATGCTTCAATGGTTAAACTAAAACATGATGACCTATTTCTAATGCAACTTTGAATTGCAGATATTCAGATCTATTTACTTACAATACCTCTCTGATCAATGTATCAATTTAGTTCCTTTGTACTTCACACTTTCTGCTCTGTGATGTTGTGCTTCACTGTTCGTCGGTGTCTACAGAATTCTGTAGCTCTCCCTTAGCTTGATTGATCAGGACTGTATGAAGCTTAACCTTCACCAGTTTCTCTTCAGCATCTTCTTTCAATTCACTCCCCTTTGTATCTGATTGCCTATGGAAATGAATTATGCTTGTCTCTTATATAGACATGATATTCCTTAACTCTTGGTTCTTGATTCTTGATTCTTGGCGTGAAAAACAATCCAACCAAATTGATTTACAAATTTAACTCCTAATTTATCTCGTATCTATCTTCTTTCCAGATGTATAATTCATCTTTAAATCTCTTACTTAACTGTGGTCAAATAAAAAAAATAAAAAAACTAATTAAGTCTATCCTTAAGCTCTGCCAGCTAGATATTTTGTCATTTTCTGATCTCTCTATTCTGTCGATCAATTCTGCAGTTCGTTGCCAGTGACAACTGCCAGTTCCATCGGTGCAACTTCAGTTAGCTTCAGGATCTTCGTCCGTCAGGCATCATTGGATCTTTCTCATCGGACAAAGCTATTTTCAGCTTCATTGGGCATCTTGTGATTGTACTCCATCAGGCAACACTATCTTCTACTCATCGGGCATCACTGTGACTTTATCTCTGTCTTTACCGATGGTGTGCACTCTGCCAGTGTGGTCTGTCACTTAGTGAATACTTGACTTTTATGCATTGCTGAAAGCATAACCTCTATTCCATTGATTCTCTAAATTATTTGGCATTATGTATATGACCATATAGATGATATCAAGTTGACATCAATGACAATACAAACCATTAACTGATTTAATGTCTTGCATCATCTTCAACTTAACATTATCAAACATTCAATCAGTTACATGCCATCAATCTATCCCTTTGGCATTGATGGAAACATACTATATTATCACACTATACTATTTCTAATACAACATGAAATACAATTGTTGAGATTCATCAAATTACTAAATAGTTTGTTTTGATAACTGATAAAAATGTCTGACCGCCGGTAAACTGTGTATTAGCTTAGATTTGATTCTTGCAGCTTTCCATTTCTTCTTCTGATGTGTTGTATCCTCTGTCCATGTCAATTTCTCTCTCTTCTTCTTTGATGTCTTTGTATTTTGTTTTCAACTTTGATACAAAATTTCTCCCTATGGATATGATCTGTCCCTGTTTGGAGTAATCTGATAATGAATAGTTTCTGATGATAATATGGATACATTCTCTCCCTTTGACAACAATGCCAAAGAAATATTTTCACAAATATCTAACATTTTGTCAAACATTTTCTTCTATACATAATATATTCCTTGAATTTTTCTTATCCATCATCAATATAACAGTTCTCTCTAGTGCTTGGTTCAGATATATACCTTTCTGTATATAGATGTAGCTTTGAAGTTCAGCTTCTGCCTGCATCAATCATGAATGATATTCTGATAATATATGGCTGATGCAGCTTTCAGTCCTTTTACTGACTGATAGACATGGGTTTGACCCCTAGTATTTTCCTCAGGTACTCAAATGTATCATTGGGTAGTGGCTTGGTGAAGATATCAGCCAATTGTTCTTTTGATTGCACATATTCAAGTATGACCTCTTTTTCTTGAACCTGTTCCCTCAAATAATGATACTTGATGCCAATGTGTTTAGTCTTTGCATGCATGACTGGATTCTTGGAAATATTTATTACACTGGTGTTATCACAATAGATAATTACTGGTTCTCTGATCTTCATATGCATACCTTCCAGCAACTGTTTGATCCATGCAATATTTTGGCAATTTGCAGCAACAACAAAATGTTCTGCTTTTGCAGTAGATTGAGAGATGCATCCTTTCTTCTTGCTAATCCATGTGAAAAGTCTGTCACCCATAAAGAATGCTCCTCCAGTTGTGCTCTTCCGATCATCAAGATTTCTAGCCCAATCAGCGTCGGTAAACACTTTTAGTTCAAATTTTCCTTCTTTTCTATACCATAAGACAAATTCCTCAGTATTCTTCAGATATCTTAGAATTCTTTTCACAATAGTTATATGTGATTCCCTAGGGTTAGCAGAAAATCTAGCAACAATTCCTACTGCATGTACAATATCTGATCTTGTGTGTACAACATACATGATTTTTCCTATCATTGATCTATATAGAGTCTTATTTACCTCTGTTTTCTTGTCTTCTTTTGTTAACATGCATCCAGTAGCCATCCGCGTTCCAACAAGTTTGGAATCTTTTATCTTGAATATTTTCAAAACTTATTTGATGTATTTGGACTGTCTAATGAAAATACCTTCACTTTGTTGAATGATCTATAGACTAAGAAAGAAATTGATCTCTCTAAACATAGACATCTCAAATTCTTTGCTCATCTCATCAGAAAATTATTTGCATAGAATATCATTGCCTCCAAATATGATGTCATCAACAAATATTTCAGCAATCAAAGTGTTAGCATTAGTATCTTCTTTCAAATAGAGATTACTATTTTCACTAGTCCTCATGAATTCAATACTTATTAGATAGGAATGAAGTCATTCATACCAGGCTTTGAGAGCTTGTTTCAATCCATACAAGGCTTTGTGAAGTCTACATACCATGTTCCTCTTATCTGGATCAACAAACCCTTTTGGTTGTTCAATGTATACCTCTTCTTCAAGTATTCCATTTAGGAATGTTGACTTGACGTCCATTTGATATACTTTGAATCCCTTGTATACAGCATAAGAAAGTATAATTCTTACTCCTTCTAGCCTAGTAGTTGGTGCAAAGGTTTCTCCACAGTCTATACCTTCCTCTTGTGCATACCCCTTGCATACTAGTCTTGCTTTGTTCCTTGTGACTTCTCCATTCTCATTTAGTTTGTTCCTGAATATCCATTTTGTGCCGATGACATTCTTGTCATCTGGTCTTAGCACAAGTGACCATGTCTTTTTCTTTTCAATCTGTTCAATCTCATCATTCATAGCACTTATCCATTCTTCATTATCTAGTGCAACATTGACAGAATTTGGTTCAGACCCACAAATTAAGCAATTTGAGTTTAAAGACTTACTTCTTGTTCTTGTACCAGCTTTCTTATCTCTTATGATCTGGTCCTCTGGATGGTTCCTTCTTACATATCTTGCAAGTATAGGTACAACTCTTTTTATATCAGCTTGACCTTCATTACCTTGCACATTATCTTGATCATTATTTTGACCGTCGGTAACAGCATTCTGACTGTCGGTTGTAACATTCTGTTGTTCTGGATTTAAGAATTATTGCTCGGGCAGAATTATGGGTTCTTCATAGTATACAAACTTGTTGTAGTCTTTTGGTTCTTTTGTGCTTTCCATCTCATTCTTTTCTACAAATTCATCAATCTTCACATTTTCCCTTTCAACTATTTTGTTAGAAGCCTTGATTAGACATTTAAAAGCTTTGCTTTTAGTAGAATACCCCAGAAAAATACCTTCATCACTTTTGGCATCAAGATTTCCATTTCTATCATCTTTTAAGACATAGCATTGACTTCCAAATATTTTGAAGTAACTTAGATTGGGTGTTTTACCATACCATAGCTCATAAGGAGTCCTCTTTGAGTCCTTCTTCAATTATACTTTGTTAAGTGTATAGACAACAGTGCTAATAGCTTCTCTCCAGAAGATCTGGGTGATGTCCTTCTCTATCATTAGTGTTCTTGCACAGTCAACTATTGATCTGTTCCTTCTTTCAGCAATCCCATTTTGTTGTGGTGTTCTTGGTGCAGAAACCTATCTTTTTATACCATGCTCATTACAGAAATTAGTGAATTCATCTGATATAAATTCTCCTCCTCTATCTGATCTTAAACATTTCAAATCCTTACCACTTTGTTTTTCTACCATAGCCATATACCATTTAAACATCTTGAATGCATCATATTTTTCTTTTAGAAACATGACTGCCATCATTCTAGAGTAATCATCAACAAAGAGAATAAAATATCTATCTCCATAATAGCTCTTTTTCCTCATAGGTCCACATAAATCAGTATAGACTAATTCTAGAATATCATCAGATGTATGGGTTTTGCTTTTGAAACTAGACTTTTTCATTTTACCTTTTTGACAATTCTTGCATATGATTTTGTTTGGCTTTGTCATCATCGGTAATCCTCTTACACTTCTTTTCCTGCTTATTTTCATCATGTTGTGAAAATTCACATGAAACAACCTTTTGTGGCACAACCACATGTCTTCGTTTCTAGTCATCAAGCAAGTGGGGTTAGTATCATTTAGATAGAATAAGTTACCTTTGGTGTGTTCACCGGTACCAATCAGTTTTCCTGATTCATTGAAGATTTTTGCCTTCGTGTTCTCAAATGCTACTCTGTGACTTGAATTATTCAGCTAAGAAACACTCAATAGATTATAATTCAATCCTTTTACCCAATAAGCATTTTCACATTTAATCAAGTTATTCAGCATTACTGTTCCTTTACCCTCAATTTGACAAGGTGAATCATTTCCCATTCTTACTGTACCACATTTATAGTATTCAAAAGTATTAAACTTTTCTTTGTCACCGATCATATGGTGAGTGCAGCCACTATCTATAATCTAGATATCATTTTTACTAATCTTAGATATAAGTGTAGTTTCTTCATACCTTTCATCTTCATCTGAATCATCCTTCACAGCTACAAACACTATCTCAACATCATCATCCGGTTCGGTGTTAGTATCTTCATCTTTGTAAGCAGCTAGATAACTAGCCTTCTTTCCTTTGTCCTTGTAATCTCGGGTATCACTTCTTTCTGATCGTCGATAACCTCTGTAATCTTTGTTATCACCTCTGTCAAATTTCTTCTCAAAAGATCTGTTGTCACTTCTGTCATCTTTTCTTTTGTTAGGACATCTTGCAGCAAAATGTCCAATCTCTTTACAATTGAAACATACAAGTGGTAGCTTTTCTTTTTATTTACCTTTGCCTCTTAGCATTCTTCTCACCATGAGTGCTTCAATTTCATCTAGATCTTCTTCTTCACTTTCTCTTTCACTGTCTCTTCTAGATGAGTTTCTCTGACTAGATTTGCTTATTCTCATAGAAGAATTGAATGCAGACTATAAACTTGGTAAGACACTATTATCAAAATTATTCATCTCAAATGAAATCAGTCTACCAATCAGGCTATCAAGAGTGACTGTATTATTTTCTACTGCTCTCATTTCTTGAATGGTAGAGACTCTAATAGCATATATAGGCAATAGGGTTCTTAAGATTTTACTTACCACTGTCTCCTCTTCAAGTGTACCTCCAACACCTCGTATAGCATTGACTACTTCTTTTATTCTTGTGCTGTACTGAGTGATGTTTTCACCTTCTTTAATTCTGAGATCATCAAACTTTCCTCTAAGGCTTTCTGCCTTGGCTCTCAGAACATTTGCATCACCTCCATCTACAAGCTTCAACTTGTCCCACATTGTCTTTGCATTTTTGCAATCTTTGACATCCTCAAATTCAGCATCAGAGAGTGAGGCTGAAAGCTCTATAACCATGCAATTATGTTCATTCTTTACTCTCAATTGATCTATTGTCAATGGTCCTGTAGGCAACACATATGCAGTATCTAAGTATTGAGTAATATCATTGCCAATACCTGATAAGTGAAGCTTTATTCTACTTTTCCATGAAGCAAAGTTGTCTTTGTTCAATTTGGGCACATCTCATCTATTCATCTTGTGATCTTTACTTAGGTCTTGAAACTTTCCTTCTAAGCACACAAGCTCTGATACCAATTGTTAGTAATAACTGAGAGGGGGGGGGGGTGAATCAGTGGCCTCAAAAATTTATCCT
>MU226592.1:3264959-3284792 GCA_018584345.1 Thuja plicata
AAAATGATACATGGGAATTGGTCCCTAGACCCAGTGAAAAAAATGTGATTGGAACAAAGTGGGTATTCAGAAACAAGATGAATGAAGATGGTACAGTAGTAAGAAACAAAGCAAGATTGGTATGTAATGGATATGCACAAAGAGAAGGAATAGAATAAACTGATACATTTGCCCCTGTGAGAAGACTAGAAGCCATTAAATTATTTTTGGCATATGCAACATTCAAAGACTTTAAAGTTTATCAAATGGATGTAAAATCAGCTTTTCTGAATGGTGATTTGAATGAAGAAGTCTACATTGAACAACCTGAAGGATTTAGTCTTTCAAATGAACCAGACATGGTATGCAAATTGCAGAAAGCACTCTATGGTCTTAAACAAGCCCCAAGAGCTTGGTATGAGAGACTTGATGGTTATCTTACCAAGATTGGATTCAAGAAAGGAGCAGTATATTATAACCTATTCATAAGGGAGACACCTGATGGATTACTATTAGTTGCCATATTTTTTGATGACATTATATTTGGAGGTTATGACAAGCTCAGTACAACATTTACAAAAGAAATGTAGAATGAATTCAAAATGAGTATGATTGGTCCTATAAAATATTTTTTGGGAGTCAATGTAAAACAAATAGATAAAGGTATATTCATTAATCAGTCAAAATATGTGAAGGAAATATTGAAGACCTTCCAGATGGATGACTGTAAGCCAGTATGCACTCTCATGATAACAGGAAGCAAGATTTGAAAAGATGATGATTGCAAAGCAGTTGATAAAACATTGTACAAATCTATGATTGGTAAACTCATTTATCTAACTCAATCTAGACCTGACATATCTAATGTAGTTGGCAATGTTGGAATATTTGCAACTGAACCCAAGCAAAGTCACCTAATGGCAATCAAGAGGATATTCAAATATCTAAAGGGAACTATAGGCTATGGTTTATGGTATCCTAAATTAGAGAATGTAAAGCTTCACGTGTTTACAGATGCAGATTGGGTAGGTTGTATTGATGATAGGAAGAGCACTTCAAGAGGATAATTATTACTTGGAGACAGGTTGGTTTCTTGGATAAGAAAGAAGCATAATTGTATTTCTCAGTCAACAGCAGAAGTTGAATATGTTGCAACAGTAATAAATTGTTCAACCATGGTTTGGATCAAGCAGATGGTTAAAGACTTTGGCATTTAGGTTGATCATCCTATTATTATTCATTATGATAATACTAGCACTATCAACATGTCTAAGAACCCTATGATGCACGCAAAGACAAAACACATAGAAATCAAGTATCACTTCTTAAGAGAAAAGGTTGCAGACAAAGAAGTTAAATTGGACTATGTGAACACCAAAGAATAGTTGGCATATATTTTCACAAAGCCCTTATCAAAGGATACTTTTGAGTATCTTAGGGAGAAGTTGGGAGTAATTTCCTCTCCTACTCTGTTTAGAAGAAGCAACAAAGACATCAGTCATTAAGTGACTGATGAATGGTTGACTACTCTACTTTTGGAGTAGTACGTGTACCTAAAGGACTATGGAACCCTTTGCCATTGATGTCAAAGGGGGAGTATATAGTAAGGGGGAGTATGTACTAAGGGGGAGAATATACTCTGGGGGAGTATATACATGGAACAAAAACATAGACAGAGGAACTGCAGTAGTTCAGAGAAATCTTTGATAAGGATATTGAGAAGATTGTAAAAGAAAGAGGACACCATGAACAGAGGATGTTTTTGATATCATATGTTTCCATCAATGTCAAAGCGGGAGATTGTTAGAGATTTGATTATGAGCAGTTGATTGATTGTATGTTTGTCATTGATGACAACATATATTACACAGTAGTAATTCTGTATGTACTTATCAGAATGATGATATGAAGAATTGCATGGATAGATACATGTTTTTGATATGTTTATTATGTTATGTTCATACACACAAACCTAGATATGATGTTTCATTAAAGTTATGTAATTCTGTTATTGGCAGTTACAGTTCTGGAAGTGTAACGGTTTAGGGCCGACGTATATCACATTTTTCTTGAGTTGCGCCTATCTTCTGTATATATGTGTGTATATTCATGATTAGTTATGAGTTGATGATATTAATCCAAAGGTTCCAAACGTGTTTCAAGAAGATTGCAAAGTTAGAGTTAAATTGGTGAGGCCGACTTAGTGAAGCATCGTGTCTATTTGGTTTATACTTGCACAGTTGTAATAATGCTTGCGTGCTTAATAGAGCCAACAGGGATGTTATGCAGAGTTGTCTTATAGGTCCCATGATCTCATACTTTGAGGAAGATACTTATAGAAAGTCAAAGGTGACATGCTAAGTGAATGATACAAAAAGACAAGAAAGATGTACTGAGAAGATTATCAGAGTTGGTTCATTCATCAAGAGTCTATGTGAAGAAGAAGTGAAAGATTGAAATACACTAGAAATAATCAAGACAATAGGTCTACTCTATAGTTCATCATCAGATATAGTGCATATCTATTATACAGAAGGTTGTATCCTTCACCATCAAGCAGTGAGCTTTTGGACAGTGAGTCCACCACCCCTAATAGGGTTATTTGTACAAGACTCTTAATAGGGTCTGACCCTTAACCAGGTCATTATACTTATTGCATTGTAAAGTACAACTCCTAACAGGGTTGAGATATCTTTTAACATGGATTACTATAAACAAGTATAGTTCATTGTGGGTGCTAATTCCCACTAGGGTTTTTACCATTTGGTTTCCCCGTAATCAAATTGTGTGTTGTGTACTGTGTTATCTGATTAAGCATTTAATTTGTTGTATTCTAAAGTTAAATAAGTAAAGTTACTGATAAATGATTCACCCCCCCCTCTCAGTTATCCTTTGGGACTATTCTAAAAAATTCATGCTACCAAACTGGAGGAAATTTTAAAAAATAAAATAAACACCAAAGTCTGAAGAGCTGATCAAAAGAAGAACATGAAGAACACCACTGAAGCATGAAGATGCAAACACTATTAAAGAATACTTTTGGAACCTCCACTGAAATAGAATCTAATCAAGTAGAGAATACTGTAATTTGTATGACTAACCTCAAATGATACTACTTGAATTAGGATGGAAAACAAAAGAAAACATCGAAACTCAAAGATACAGATGGAAAAAAAACACCAAAGTCTGAAGAGCTGATCAAAATATGGAAGGATGCCTCCAAAATAGGAATGAAACAAGTGTTCATATCTTAAATGAACCATCTACCTTTTTCAAGTGAGTGTTCCTTCCATGACATTAGCCTCATTATGTGTGTCAAGAGATTGATCATCCTCGACACCATCCTTTATATGTGTTTGTACTTTCTTCAACATGTAATTATTCTTGGCAGCCTCTTTTAGTGTATCTATCATACCTCTCCATGCTCAACATTATGGTAGGGGGGTTATTTCTTATTGGTTCTAATTCTTCCTTGGTTTGATTGAGTGAGCTATGTATTTAGTATTTTTTCCTATGTACTAGGTGGATGCAGTGACTAGGTACCTATGCATTTCAGTGAGATGAATCATTTACCATATGTACACTTCTTTCATTCCTATTTTGGAGGCATCCTTCCATCTTTTGATTAGCTCTTCAAACTTTGGTGTTTCTTGCCATATTTATCTTTCAGTTTCAATGTTTGCATTTGTTTTCCATCCCGATTCAAGTAGTGTCATTTGAGGGCACTCATACAAATTACAGTCTTCTCTACCTGATCAAATTCTATTTCAGTGGAGGTTCCAGTAGTTATTCTTTGATAGTAGTTCTTCTTTTGATAAGCTCTTCAGACTTTGGTGTTTTTGGCCATCTGTATCTTTGAGTTATGTTCTTTTCCTTTATTTTCCATCATGATTCAAGTAGTGTCATTTGAGGGAACTCATGCAGATTGCAATCTTCTCTACCTGATATTTGTTCCTATTTAATAGGATATAATCTAGTTTGGAGGCTTCTTCACTCCTTCACTAGTCTTCATCTCTTTTCGGAGAGGGGTTTTTTGCACTGGGTTTTCTCCTTTTCTCCTCATTACAGAGATTATTTTGTATTTGGGTACCTGATCAGGCCATGTTGCTAGGACCCATTTCCTGCTTTCAGTAGTTGTTTCTAGGTTTTTAGCTTCTCCCTAAGTTTATCTTAAGGGGGGGTGTTAGAGTAAAAAGGTATTTTCACTTAGTAATTAAATCATTAGTGATTTAATTATTATGTCACTTTTTATCTCTAGTTCAATTAAGCTAAACTTTAGGCATATAATAATTAATTCTTTATTAATTATTATCATGCAACTTAGGTTTCTCCACCTTTTGGGTGTTCAATCTCCTTTATAAGGATTGATCTCTTTGTAATTATTAATTATTTTGTAATTTCCTCTATTTTCTCTTTGAATGAATATTTCATCTTTCAGATCATTATGGTTTGTGTCTCCATTCTTTGGTTTTCTGATAGGTATTTTTCATACAGTGGAACTTGGTGATCGAAGTCTAACAAATTTCCCATGGTATTGGCAATTTTGACAAATCTTAACAAATTGACATGCATCCCTTTCCATGGTCAGCCAATAATACCCAATCCTAAGAACTTTCTTTGCTAAGGTAAACCCACTCAACTGTGACCCAGAAATACCTTCATGAATGTCATGTAATGCAGTTTTAGATTCCTCACTCTCTAGACATTTAAGTAATGTTTCATCAAGACCTTTGCAATACAACGCAATTGCAATAAGGATGAAACATGAAGCTTTGCATATAAGGATTAATTTCTCATTTTGGGTTTGGTTCAAGGGTGAGGTGTTGTCTTTAAGATAGGTGTAAAAAGAACCATACCAGGTAGAGTCATATCCTACAAGTAAGCAAATGATTTGGGAATTAGGATGGTCGTATGTGGGGTTTACCATTTCCTACACCAAGAACTCATATTTTCCATCTTGATTATGTACTTACAAAAGTGAGGGTAGTGTCGGCATGGAATTAGCTGCTTTATTCTCTGCTCTAGGTATTTTCTCGAATATGATCAAGAAAAAATATTTTTTAAAGTCATCAATCATCCTCTTGTATGGCATGAGCTTTTCATCTTTACTTTCGTATTCATAATTAATTTTATTAATGACTAATTGGGAGTCTCCATAGATCTGTATTTCTGTAATCCTCCATTCCAAAGCCCTTTTGAGTCCTATCACAAGGGCTTCATACTATGATATATTATTGGTGCATAGAAATAATAGTTTGAATGATTTAGGGATTGTGTAACCTTGTGGTGTATTAAAGATAAATTATGCCCTCGAGCCATGTTGAGTATATGATCCGTCAAAATACAAATTCCATGTCTTTTAATCGCTAGTAAGGATGTTTGCATCTACAAATTCCACCTGAATAGACTCTTCACTTGAGAGTGGAGACTCTGATAGTTGATCTGCAATTACTTGTCCTTTAATAGCTTTACAATCCACATACTCAATGTCTAACTCACTTAAGACCATGACCCATTTTTCTAACCTCCATGTAAGATCTGATTTACTAAGAAGGTATTTTAGTGGATCTATTCTAGTAATGAGCCAGATTTTGTGTGCTAGCATATAATGTCAGAGCTTTTGAGAAACAAATATGAATTCTAGGCACACTCTTTCTACATTGGTGTAATTAAGCTCATACTTGACCAATGTTCTACTAATACAGTAGATTTATTTTTCATTTCCTTTTTCATTCTCTTGTGCTAGCAAGGCCCCTGATGAATTTTATATCGTTGATCTATATAGGATCAAATCTCTTCCTGATATCGAAGCCATTAGAACTGAAGGATTTTTTAAATATTTATTTAAAAGAGAAAAATCCTCTTCACATTTACTCTCATCGAAATAGGATGTCTTTATGTAGCAATTGAATAAAGGAATGACATTTTTTCTGCCAATTGTGATATGAACCTTATGATTGATTGTAGTCTTCCTTGCGAAGACCGCAATTGACTAATATTCCTTGGTGCCCTCATTTCCATAATAGTTTGAAATTTTGTGGGATACACCTCTATTCCTTTTAATGACACAATTTATCCTAATAATTTCCCTGATTGAATAGCAAAAGCCGACTTTTTAGAATTCAGTCTTACTTTAAATTGTTCCAATTTGGTGAATATTTTGTCTAGTATGGGTAGATGCTCCTTTCTTATATAATATTTTGCATCAATATCATCCACATAGTCCTCCATGAATGTGTGCATCATGTCATAGAAGATGGTTTTCATTTCCATTTGATAGGTTGCCCCTTAAGTTTTAAGACCAAATGACATCACATTCCAGCAAAAAGTACCTTAGGGACAGGTAAAACCCAACTTATCTTAATGTTTTTGAGCTATCTTTATCTAATTATAGCCACTAAATTCGTCCATTAAGGAGAAAGTATAATGCACTATTGTGAGATCTAATATAGTATCAATATTAGGGGTTGATCCCACAATAGTGTGTCCCACTTTTTTGAACATCCTAATTTTTTCTGAAATTGCACTTTTTAAGAAAATATGATAATTTAAGCCTTGAGAGCTCCCATTTGAAGGAGTAAATTTAAAATGGTTATATAAAAGCATCTAGGATCAAAATCTCTTTGGTATAATCTCTCTAGTCCTCACTCACACCTATAATCGAGTCTCCTTTGCACCCATCAAAATGCTGACAAAAAATCACTTTAACATTAACTTTTTGTGAGATCAAATAAATTCATTTGACAAACCCAAATACAAGATGATAGTACTCAGAGAAATCTTTGTAATGATTATGATTATATATATATATATATATATATATATATATATATTGAGTTTATTATGACTTTTCTTTTTAAGTTTTACTAAACATAGGTTGTCTAACTATTTAGCAACTTACTTATTCAACACTTCTAGATAAATAGTAAATTAGGAAAAAAAATTTGTGAAAAATATCTAGGAAATGGGCATTTATGTTACCTTTCTATCAAAAAAAGAAAAAATGAATTTTGATATATATAGATCAAGTTAGAGTGATCCAAATGCAACTGTGTCCAAATTATATTTAATGTCTCTTCATAACTCTATAAAATATATAATACTCAACCAAATTGAACAAAACCAATTGGATTCTCTAGATACGGGTGTTACAAACCTAACTTCAAAATAATTACATTCTTATCAATTTTATTAAAAAAGTTATGTTGATCAAAGTGAGTGTCACTCCTGAAAAATGTTGATTTTTTAGACAAACCAATTTTTGAAGGAGAAGGAAAATGGATACAAATAAATTCTATTTTTTTTTTCAAAAAAATAATTATAAACTAGAAAAAAAATTCTAAAAGTCAATAGTTTACATCATCTTCAAATTCTTAATGGTTTTACAGCAAAAGGTGTCTGAAAGTGAAGTTTTTTTTTGGAATGTTCATTTCAGTGTCAAAGTTGGCCAAAAAGTGGAACACAATATTGTGGAATTACCCTAGGAAGAGGGAAATCATCCTTGGGACATGCTTTGTTTAGATCTTGAAATTCTATGAAAATCCTTATTCTTTTGTCTATTTAGGAATCAATTGCTATATCGGACATCCAGGCTGCATATGCAATAGGTCGAATAAATCCTATGTCCAAGAGTTTCTTCAACTCTACTTTAACCAATAAGGCCACATGTGGACTCATCTTTCTCAATTTTTTCTTTCCTGGTTTGACTCCGAGAGCCTATGTTAAGATGGTGCATTATTATATTTGCATCTAATATTGACATATCAGGATAGGACCATGCAAAATTCACTTGTCTTTCTTTAAAAAAGATAATGAATTGCTCCCTTTCTTTTTTAAACAAATATGTGGCTAGATGTATACTCTTTGGTTCTGCCACTATTCCAATGTTTATATTTTCTGTTGGCTCTATCAAGATAGCTGATATTACTTCATGATAGTTAGGTAAAATCTCAAGTCTCTCATCCTTAGGTGCCTCAATTGGTTTTTCACCTTTGGATACATCATTTATTTTTACTATTTTTGGATCTAGTATGCCACATGGTGGTTTTCACCACTAGATCTTTGATTTTTTCTTTTCTTTTTCTTTTTTTCTTTGTTGATTCAGAAAATTGACACTTGCCTCCATTTCTTCCTCCTAATATGATTCATTGGTGGAAGACGGTTCAACCACATTTAATTATATGGCTATGATATGATCATCTGAGAATTCTGGTATGTCACTCGTTTCGAGTTGTTCCCAATCAATCAATTCAGGATGAACAAGGGGTAAAGGGTCAATAGGAAAATTTATTTCAATGGGAGTTAGGGTCATGATTTCATTTGCAGGTTTTTACATTGTATCATGCAAATCAATAACATGCGTTTCATCGAGATGGTCCATAGAACTAGGATCAAAATCTCCCTCACTAGAGTCCTCTCGAGTTTCCCGAGGGAAAAAATGGTTGTGCATTAAACCTAAAGCTAGATTCTCCTAAGAAGGAAGGTACATAAGGATCTCCTACCCATTCTTAGTTTGTCTTCAAGAATTTCCTTCGGTGTAGAAGTATAAGAGTGAGTAACATCCACCTCTTTATCATGACAAGATGCCTTGAATAATGAGTCCCATTCATACTCATTTGAATCATCCCTACTTTCTGAATCTAACATGTTAATGTGTTCATAAGGATTAGTGAAATTCTTTTGACCATTACCTTTCTCATGATATCATATTCTTGATTTTTCCTCATGAGACCTCCATGTGGGTTGTATAGGTTCTCACAACCCTTTATTTCTTTTTCCTAAAGGTCCTCTTCCTTTGTAACCCATTTTTTCCATAATTTCAAATCCTTTCCCATATTGATGTGTGGTAATACTAATATTTTTCACCCTTTCATCTATTTCTTCCTCATCTTTATATAGCCAATTTAGAACATTATTTTCTTTTACGATCTCTGCTGAGGTGGTAGCCCTAGAAAAAATATCATTATATTCATAAGTGTCTAATATGGTACAACCAAGGGTTTACTATGTGATTTAGGAGAAGTTGTCATATTCATTAATGATATAGTGTATTCCCCTACTCTTTTTTTCTTTATATTGCATTGTTTTTCAAAGTTCTTCATCATGGTGTCCATATTTTTAGAATGTGCCCACTTTTCTTTTTCTCTTTCTAATTGTGATCCCTCTTGAATAGAAGAATATGATGTTGAGGAATTAGGGTTTTCTTCATTTGTTTTTAGAAAACTAACTTTTTCCTTTCCTTTTTTTGATAGAGAGGGAGTATTTTCTTCATGACTTGAGGTAATGGGCTTATCATTTGGATTTTCTTCTTCCTTTTCTGAGGATGGTGACGTTATCCTAGAAGTTTTCTCCTTAGCCTATTATGAATGTGAATAAGATGTAGAGGCCTCATTATTTTTTGGCATAAAATAATCTATAACCAATTTGATATGATTGCTTTAGTTCCCCATTTCCTACTAAAGCATCCTCTATTTGGATTCCATTTTCTATCACTTTTTCAAATCTTGGTGGACAATTAAGTTGTAGCTTGAATTTCATTATTTTAACCAAGTTGTTTATAAATATATCCATTTTTTCTTTTTTAGGTACACTTCATGGATATTTAGCAAAGATTCTTCTCCATCTTTGTAGAAAGCTCAAAAAGGCTTCTCCACTTCTATTCTTAGTATTACATAGGTACAACATGGTAATTTATCATTCAATTTTGTAGGAATATTGATTGACAAATTTGGATATAAATTGCTCAAAAGTCTTTATGCCTGGAGGTAACTTTGAAAACCATTCCATTGCTGGCCCACCAAGGCTTTGGAGAAAACACCTCATCAAATAGGTGGGTTCATGGAGAAATTACATGCTTAAGGTGCCAAAATCCCTTATGTGGTCTTGTGGATTTTTTGTACATATGTATTTGTAATACTTAGGGAATACCATGTTTTGCAGAAAAGGTTTCATAAATAGGTTTTTATCAAATGGGAAAGGGAAAACAGCTTCAATTGAGAATTGTTTTGGGGTAGTCACTTTCTTCATTTTATCCATTTGAGCTTGTAGGGATTTCATTTTTTTATTCATGGCTTTTAAAGTAGGGTCTTCTTCCTCATCGATTATTAATTTGGATGTGTCAAAATGAGGAAGCTTTACCCCTAATTGAGATAAGGTGAGGAAATATCTATCTTTGTCTCTTTCTAAGATATTTTCTGTCATCTTTATAAACATAGGGTTTTGAGCCACTTCATTAACCTTTTCTTCCATTAATTTTTCATTATGATTATTATTAATTTCCTCGGTGTTATTAGCTTTAGGCCATGAATTAGCAGCTATTGGGACCTCTTCTAGTTCTTCCTCTTTATTTTTTTCTTGAAAGGGTTGATAAGGAGAATGAGGAGTCTCATCTAGATAGGGTATTTCTTCTCTTAGCACAATTTCATCTTCTTGCAAAGATAATTTAATGTGATGGTATCTTTCCCAAACTGTCATGAAAATGAATGTTAAATCTTTGTTTAAATAGTATCATTTTGAGAAGAGTGATGATGTTTATAAACTTTGGATCTTTTAAACAGATGTCTTTTGTTCTTCAAGATCACCTATCATCAAGCATAGAAAGCACAAATACACATGTTTTCTAACCTCTAAAAAGCTACACATAAAAGTATACATTCTCAAATGTTTTTGACAAGGTCTCCTAAAGAAAACATTGCAATCAATCTACCTAGGGTTAATTTGGTTCAACATGGTTTAAAAAGGTAGGATTTCTAATGAAACAGGTTTTAATCAAGGATTTCATTCAAAGGCATCTTATGAATGCATTACAAGGACTCATGGTAGGGTAAATGCTATTTAGGTCCTATAGACCGCCAGAGGAGAGAAGGCATGATATAATTTTTTCCCTTTGAAGCATTAACTTTAAGTAGATATTTATTTATAGTGGATATGAAAAAGTTAACTTTAGCTCTGTTTTCACTTTAGGTTGTCCCTCTCACCGTATTTATTAAAGAGAATCTTGGGAGGTGAGCCTTTTAAGTTTCAAATCTAACTAGTATGTTCATGAAAGAAATGACAAGTAGTTGCAAGAGTTTGATCACCCTAAGAAGGATGAGAGCATATCCCTATTACTTTCCACTTCCAAACACAATTGACAATTTTTCTCTTTCCAAGCCTTTTAACCTATGGAATTAGAGCATATTTGGAATTTTGATCAACTTAAAAATATTAGATCATAGGCTTAATGCTTTTTATTCACAAACAGAGAGGCTTTATTTTAGTGTTTGTTCATTCCTTAACCTTTCTTTCTATTGTCAAATTTAGCATGTTTTGCATTTTGATCAACTTAAAAAGTTGAGATCATAGGCTTAATGCTTCATTTGGAAAACAATAATAGACTTCTAATTAGGATATATTTTAACTTTTAAAAATCCACAAGTTAAGAAAATGACTTGAATTTAAAAGGATTTAGAACTCACCTTGTTCGAAGCTTATGCACATTTTAAAGATGGTTTTATGTTTTTCAATACGTACCTTGGTGATCATTCCTGTTCCAAAGCATCCCCTTCACAAATGTTAATTCAACACAAGACAATCCAAAGTGAGGAAAATCACAAGTATTTGTGCAATTTTGAACAAATTTCAAAGTCAATTTTATGATTTAAAGATCTAAAACAGAGAAGTGTTATAACTGATTATATGAATATTGTAAAAAGCTTGATACCAATTAAGCATTTTGATATAATAATTATATGATTTAATTTCCTCATCTAAGATTTCAACTATATTTTCATTATGAATCACTTTTGCATATTTATTAATCCTTTTTACCTCCTTTTATTTGTAATAATCTGGACTTCGTACTACAGGTTTCCTTACCTTCTTATGCTATAATATCTGCAAAACATTTTTATTGAATTTAGATTTGTGAAATTAAATTTTTTAAATTACAGTTTGTACGTGCTATTAAAATATATATATGCATTGTTATTTATCTTACTACATACGAAAATTTACTTAACACACACCACTATTTATCTGTTGCACACTAAAAGAAAAATTGCAGTTAATACGCACAGAAAGAATGTTAGACAAGCGTCAAAAAGTTCCTTGGAAGGCATTGAAATAAATATAGATAGGAGAAAAAATAAATATAACACGTGATGAAATAATCCTTATACATACCAAACCTTTCTCTGTATACACTGAACTTTCCTGCACATGCACTGAACTTTTCTTCCTATGCGCTAAATTTTTGTGCATACACACTCCTGTACCTGTATGCAAATTCCAAATCTGCAACACAAATTCAACAAAAATAGTAAAAGAATCACAAAATATCATTAATTTGAGGCATTTTCCCCATGGTGGCCACCATTTGTGTATTAAGAAATACCTTCATAGGATTGGTTCAATCAAATCAACTCAAAAACATGAAAGATGTAAGCTAATTAGAACTTTGAATTGAACAAATCAATAAACATCCTATGGCTCTCTAGTTAGAAGGACAATATGAATGCTCTCATATTTTCAACGCATTCTCAAAGTGATAACCTCTAAAATGAGAGTGCTAAATGATCTATATGATGCAAATTATGCCTAAAACATGATGAATTATGATGTTAAATGATTCTAATTATGCTATTGAATTCAGATTACACTAAACAAAGGATACATATTAGACTATAATGATGAAGCAAAGGATAATGGATGTAAAGTGGTGGTTTGAATTAAGAAATGCATTGTATTTGTAGGATTTCCCCAAGGGTAGGGGTAGAGAGAGTTAACCATGATTAGTTGAGAGAGGTTGAGTTGTTTTTCAAATAGGGAGACAAGATTAAAAAATGGGTGGTGGGGATAACAAAGGATAAATGAGTGGCTAAGATAGAAAATCTTGGAGTGATCTATGTGCTTTCAATCCTCTCTTCTCATTAGCTAATTGATTTTTTTCTCCTTTGTTGAAAATAGGAATTAATTAATTGAAACAATTCATTAAGTTAGCCATGTAGGGGACTTAGATGGGTTGGATTTGATTTATTTAATTTGAACTATATAACTAATTGATTTAATCACTCGCATAGTTTAATTAATACTTTTTGGCTTGTATTTAATTAATTAATGTCTTTATTAATTAACCAATGATGTTGACTTGATTTAACCATTTTGACTTTGGTTGACCAATTTAGGGTGTATATAGTCATATTCCTACACTGAAATATTTTAGAATTTTTGGAAGCAAATTCTATATCAGAAGAGATTAATACCTTGGGAAATTTGATCCTAGATGTGATAAGGGAATATTTATTGGTTATTCTACAAAAAACAAAGCATATAAATGTTATAACCCAAGGTTGAAGAAAGTAATTAAAAGTGAAAATGTGAGAGTGGATGATTTTTTTTAGAAATAGGTCAGATCTTGCAGATATGAATCAAGTGATGAAGAAGAGATTCTGATTATGAAAGCACAGAGTCAAAATCATAATCAAAATGGATCGATAGAAAAAAATGAAGGAAATGAAAATGATGAAGAAGTGGAAACACAACAGTCTGCTACAAAAGAAAACCCAAAGAGAACTCCCAAGTATGTAAATTTAAATCATTTAGAAAGCCAGAGTATTGGTGATAAGAATCAGGGTATTCAGACTAGAGGAAGAATTGATAGAAATGAAATTTGTTTGATTACTAAGATTGAGCCTATAGATTTTGATGAATCATGTATAGATGATAGTTAGATTAAAGCGATGGATGAAGAATTGGAACATATTGAAAAGGATAAGACATGGATTCTTGTTCCTATAACAAAGGAAAATAATGTGATCGGTACTAAATGGGTATTCAAAAAATAATTGAATGAATATGGTGAAGTGGTTCGGAATAAAGTCAATTGTTTTTGCAAGGGATACTCACAGATGGAAGGTATTGAATTTGAGGAGACCTTTTCTCCTTTTTCCATAATTGAAGTTGTTAGAATGTTTCTTGCATATGATACTTACAAATATTTCAAGGTATATCAAATGGATGTTAAGTATGCATTCTTGAATGGAGAGTTGGAATAAGAAGTATACATTGACAAAATGGATGGTTTTCCTTTGACCGATGAAGGTGACATGGTTTGTATTATAAATAAAACACTTTATGGAATGAAAAAAGCTCCCAGAGCCTGATATGCGAGACTGGATAAGTATTTACTGGAACTTGGTTTTATTAAAGGTACTGTTGATAGAAATTTGTTCTTCAAAATTGATCATGATAAAATTTTGATTGTTGAAGTCTTTGTGGATGATATTAGTTTTGGTGGAAATGATAAGTTGAGTAAGGAATTTTCTGATGAGATGCATAAATAATTTGAGATGTCTATGATAGGTGAGATGAAATTTTTCCTTGGACTATAAATTACACAAAATGCTAAAGTTAATTTCATATCTCAGTCCATGTATGTGAAGGAGTTATTGAAGAAATTTGGTATGGATGATTCTAAACTTGTTAGTACTCCTATTATTACTGGTTGTAAATTGAAAAAGATTTATGATACACCTAATACAAATTAGACAAGATACATATCTATGATTGGTTTGTTACTATACTCGGCACAAACTAGACTAGATATTATGAATGATGTTTGCATTGTTGCTAGATTTCAAGAAGAACCGAAGGAATCACATGTTGTTGTTGTTGTTAAGAGGATATTAAGATACTTGAAATGGAAATTTGATTATGGATTAAGGTATGGAAAAGATGATGATTTTATATTGAATGCATTTACTAATGTAGATTGGGAAGGTAATGTTAATGACAAAAAGAGCACTAGTGGTGGAGAATTATTTTTTGGAAATAGATTAGTTTCATGGGAAAGTATGAAACAAAATTATATATCACAATGTACAACTGAAGCTGAATATATTGTTGCTTCTACTAATTGCACACAATTATTATGGATGAAGCAAATGTTGAAAGATAGCAAAGTGATTATTGATGAGCCTATTACTACTCATTGTGACAATTAAAGTGCGATAAATATTTCGAAGAATCATGTGTTACATTCAAAGACAAAGAATATTTCTATTAAATTTCATTTCTTGAGAGATAAATTTAGTGAGAAAGAAGACAGATTGGAGTATGTATCTACTAAAGTACAGATTGCATATATATTCATGAAGCCCTTTACAAAGGATACCTTTGAGTATCTTTAAGGTAATCTTGGTGTGATTGCCCCTCCTGATAAGAGCTAGAGATGCATTGAGATGCATCATTCTAGTTTTCTTATAGATTTTTCATTCTTCTGGAATGATGTTTTTGTGGCTACTCCTTAGGGGGGGTAGTGAGAAGTGAATGTTTCATTATTAGTTCATGAGGTATGTTGTTCAGAGATGTTTTCTTGAGAGATATTTTGTTCATAGGTTTGGCCCCTATGACTTAGTGCATACATGTGCATTTGTCATTGATGTCAAAGGGGGAAATATATTCATTCATTTACATTGATTTTACAACACTATATGAATTCCACATTTGTCATCCTTGGATCCTTAACAAATGGAGAATAAAAAAATACTTGTATAAACCACCTGTAACATATTGTGCTCCCATTAAATTTTGGAGATTACGATTCTATCTATATATCGTATAACTAAAAAAGGATAACAAAAACTTATACCCACTAGATGAAAATATGGAAGAAACATTACATTAAATAACATAATAGAGTAAACAAACATGGATAGATATCCTTCACTAGAAACCTTCTTCTCTCCTAGATTTTGCAGCTTCCATTACCATTTCAACCACTGGGTAATCTTCACCACATGCATGATTTTTCAAGCTCCTTGTAACTTATTTCACATCTCTATTATTTTTCTCCTTATATTCCTTACTATCCCCCAAGAGCTCTACCAAAACATCAATTTCATCATTCTCATCATCTTCATCGAGAAGGTCTTCCTCACTCATGTAATCTAACTCATATTCCTTGTCTGGGTAGTCCATCATATGGGAAAAATGCTACAAAAAGAGGTCGATTTGATGCATTTCCCCCCTTTAGCTTGTAACAAGACCAAATATAGTGTACTCACTATCAAATTCTTTTTACCACCCAAATAATGCAATCGATCCTGTAAGTAGTCTATGGCAGAGGAACCAATAGATTATTGTCCACATTGTCAAGAACTGTATAAATCTCTCCCAAGAGTACATGTATGAATAGGATTTGGAAAATTTTCTTATCCTTAGCCTTTAAAACCCCCAAATATAGTGCCAATGCCAAGAATATTGAGCAGATATTAGAGTAAACCATATAACAATGATATGCCATCATAAATTCTAAGCCTAAAATAACCTTCACTACCTACAAAATCAGGGGGTGCCCCACTTTTAACACAAACAACAACTTTTTATCACTTATGTCCCCTTAAAAAGTCATTTGTTACATGGTACACTCTAGTATCATAGGCATGCCCATCAATGGTACTGATATAAACTTGGGAATAGTAAGAGGATATGACTCCCCACTCACCCTTGTTTCTATAAATAGAAAATGCTTAGAACTACCGTAACTATGCATTCCTCACTACCTCCCACATGAAATTTAACCTTCAGAAAATACAATTGCATCAAGTCATGATGACAAATATGTCAGATTATTATGAATGATTATACATATTATTAATCATGTTTAACAATTTAATGCAGTGAAACTTTACATAATTGTATCATCGTAATAGGGAACTATGACACATGAAAGGTTGCATTCATCAAGAATCTAGCTAATTTCAGATGAATAATCGATAGCTTAACAAATATAAAATTTTGTGTCATAGTTACCTCTTAATTTTGAAATTTTTAGGGCTCTAGTGTGTACTAGCGTTGGCCCCAAAAATATTGGCAATGTGTCATTCCCCATGTGGAGATAGACGTTGAGGTGTTTATGAAAGGGGACTTGAATGATTTTAATGGGATGTTGAATTTTTTTTGGAAGGTCTTGAATTATTTTATGAAAGCCTCATCCTAACACTAAAGTGGTCAATGGCATCAAGCCCATGGGTGATTTGTTTTATTATTAGATGCTTTCATATTTTTAAATTAATAGGAATTTATATTTTTTATTATCAAAACACACCAAATTTAAAAAAAAACATCATTATCATTTATTGATTCATATAAAAACTACATATTTGTGTCATTCAATACACATATGCATATATAGATACATATTCATAAATATTTACAACATAAAATTTGTTGTAAAAATTATTTCTTCTCATTCCTACTTGAGTTTTGTTATGTCCACACTTTGACTATCTGTACATATGCCTATCTATGTATGTGTGTGTGTGTGTGTCTATATATATATATATATATATATATATATATATATATTGATGACATGTAACTGATTGAATGTTTGATAATGTTAAGTTGAAGATAATGCAAGGCATTAAATCAGTTAATGGTTTGTATTGTCATTGATGTCAACTTGATATCATCGGTACAGTCATGTACATAATGCCAAAGAATTCATAGAATCAATGGAACAGAGATTATGCTTTCATCAATGCATAAAAGTCAAGTATTCACTTATTGGCAGACAACACCGATGGAGTGCACACCATCGGTAAAGGCAAAGAACAAAAGTCATAGTGATACCCAACGAGTAGAAGATAGTATTTCCCGAAGAAGAAAAATCATAGTGATACTCGACGAAGCAAAATCACAAGATGCCCAATGGACAAAGATCCCGAAGCTAACTGGAGTCACACTAATAGAACTGGTAGTTATCACTGACGACTAACTACAGAGTTGACCGAAAGAACAGAGAGTTCAGAAAATGACAAAATATTCAGCTAGCAGAGCTTAAGAATAAACTTAACTGGTTGTTTTATTTGTTTTATTCGACTAGAGTTAATTAATTGATTTAAATAAGATTTGTACAGTTGGAAAGAAGATAACTATGAGATAAATCAGGATTTAAAGATTTAAATCAAATTGGCTGGATTGTTTTTCACGCCAAGAATCAAGAATCGAGAAACAATGAATATCATGTCTATATAAGAGACAAGCATAATTCATTTCTGTAATCACATACATGGGAAGGGGAGTGAATAGAAAGAGGATGATGAAGAGAAACTGGTGAAGAAGAACTTCATACAGTCCTTATAAATCAAGCTGGAGGAAAGCTAAAGAATTCTGCAGACACCGACAAATAGTGAAGCACAACATCACAGAGCAGAAAGTGTGGAGCACAAATAATTGAATTGATACATTGATTAGAGAGGTAATGTACTTAAATAGATCTAAAAGTCTACAATTCAAGCTGTAATAGAAACAGGTCATAGTTTTTCAGTTTAACCATTGAAGCATCATGTCTGTTAATAGAGCAGGACCTAACAATATTTTATATATTGAGGTACATCCCAAGGAGTGCCAAAAAGGTTGATTCATGAAAGTAGAATTGAAATTGAATAAATCCTATTGAAAGTCTAAGAAGAAGGCTGATTCAAGGATGGTAGCGAGATTTGCCTAAAGCCTATTGACAATCTATGAAGGAGGCTGATTCAAGGATGGTAGCAAATAGATTCCCAATACTAAGTGACAACCTCTATATATAAAATCCTCTAACAAGGTCACACCTAATAGTGTGTTTGTAACCTTTAACAGGGTTGGCTCCTAACAGTACTCACTTCAGAACAGTGAAAATTTGGGGTACCGGTCCCAGTGGTTTTTCCCTTAACAAGGTTTCCATGTTAAAATACATGTGTTATGTGTGTATGGTTTATTACTTTACTGTTTTACATTTCACATATGCATTTATGGATTGATTGGTATACTCTGCATATTTACTGAGTATCGGTAAATAGTTTTACTACTTATCGGTAATCAAGGAGAATAAGGACATACAAGGAAATTGACAGACAGTTAAACCATTATTAGTATTTCATGGCAATTCATCTTGTAGGGACTTAATATTCTGAGATGTATTTGATTGGTGGTTAGTGATTAAAGGATAAATTTTTGAGGCCACTGACTCACCCCCCCCTCTTAGTTATTAATAACAATTGGTATCAGAGCTTGTGTGCTTAGAAGGAAGGTTTCAAGACCTAAGTAAAGATGACAATATGAACAGACGAGATGTGCCCAAGTTGAACAAAGACAACTTTGCTTCATGGAAAAGTAGGATAAGACTCCACTTATCAGGTATTAGTAATGATGTTACTCAATACTTAGATACTGAATATGTGTTTCCTATAGGAGTATTGATAGTAGATCAATTGAGAGAGAAGCATGAGCATAACTACATGGTTATAGAGATTTCTTCCTCACTCTCTGATGCTGAATTTGAAGATGTCAAAGATTGTAAAACTACAAAGAAAATGTGGGACAAACTGAAGCTTGTACATGGAGGTGATACAAATGTTCTGAGAGCCAAGGCATAAATCCTTAGAGGAAAGTTTGATGATCTTAGAATGAAAGAAGGAGAAAACATCACACAGTACAACACAATAATAAAAGAAGTAGTCAATGCTATATGAGGTGTTGGAGGTACACTTGAAGAGGAAACAGTGGTAAGTAAAATCTTGAGAACCTTATTGCATGTATATTCTATTAGAGCTTCTACTATTTAAGAAATGAGAGCAGTAGAAAACAATACAGTTACTCTTGATATTTTAATTGGTAGAATGATTTCATTTGAGATGAATAACTTTAACAATAGTGTCTTACCAAGTTTAGAGTTTGCATTTAAGTCTTCTATGAAAATAAGTAAATCCAATCATAGATACTCATCTAGAAGGGACAGTGAAAGTGAAAGTGAAGAAGAAGATCTAGATGAAATAGAAGCACTTATGGCTAGAAGAATATAGAGAGGCAAAGGTAAATACAAAGGCAAGC
>MU226592.1:3288853-3316928 GCA_018584345.1 Thuja plicata
AATGTTAAGTTGAAGATAATGCAAGGCATTAAATCAGTTAATGGTTTGTATTGTCATTGATGTCAACTTGATATCATCTATACGGTCATGTACATAATGCCAAAGACTTCAAAGAATCAATGGAACAGAGATTATGCTTTCAACAATACATAAAAGTCAAGTATTCACTAAGTGACAGACAACACCAATGGAGTGCACACCATCGGTAAAGGCAAAGAACAAAAGTCACAGTGATACCTGATGAGAAGAAGACTGTATTGCCCAACAAAGAAAAATCATAGTGATACCCGACGAAGAAAAATCACAGGATGCCCGATGGACGGAGATCCTAAAGCTGACTAGATTCACACCGGTAGAACTAGCAATTATCACTGACGACTAACTGTATAGTTGACCGACAAAATAGAGAATTCTGAAAATGACAAAATATCTAGCTGACAGAGCTTAAGGATAGACTTAACTAGTTGTTTTATTTGTTTTATTCGACCAGAGTTAAGTAATTGGTTTAAAGAATATTTGTATAGTTGGCAAGAATATAACTATGAGATAAATCAGGAGTTAAAGCTTTAAATCAAATTGGCTAGATTGTTTTTCACGCCAAGAATCAAGAATCAAGAAACAATGAATATCATGTCTATATAAGAGACAAGCATAATTCATTTCCGTAATCACATACATGGGAAGGGGAGTTAATAGAAACAGGATGTTGAAGAGAAACTGATGAAGAAGAACTTCATACAGTCCTGATCAATCAAGCTGAAGAAGAGCTAAAGAATTATGTAGACAACGATGAATAGTGAAGCACAGTATCACATAGCAGAAAGTGTGGAGCACAAAGAATTGAATTGATACATTGATCTGAGAGGTAATGTACTTAAATATATCTAAACATCTGCAATTCAATTTGCATTAGAAACAGGTCATAGTGTTTCAATTTAACCATTGAAGCATCAAGTCTCTTAACAGAGTAGGACTTGACAGTATTTTATATATTGAGGTACATCCCAAGGAGTGCCATAAAGGTTGATTCATGAAAGTAGCATTGAAATTACATAAAGCCTATTGAGAGTCTAAGAAGAAGGTTGATTCAAGGATGGTAGCAAGATTTGCGTAAAGCCTATTGACAGTCTAAGAAGGAGGCTGATTCAAGGATGGTACCAAATAGATGCCCAATACTAAGTGACAACCTCTATGTATAAAATCCTCTAACAAGGTCACACCAAATAGTGTCTTTGTAACCTTTAACAGGGTTGGCTCCTAACAGGGCTCACTTCAAAAGAGTGAAAATTTGGGGTACCGGTCCCTGTGGTTTTTCCCTTAACACGGTTTCCTTGTTAAAATCCACGTGTTATGTGTGTATGGTTTATTACTTTACTATTTTACCTTTCACATATGCACTTTTGGATTGATTGGTATACCCTGCATATTTGCTGAGTATCGGTAAATAGTTTTACTACTTATCGGTAATCAAGGAGAATAAGGATGAACAAGGAATACCGACAGACAGTTAAATCATTATTAGTATTTAATGGCATGCATCTTGTAGGGACTTAATATTCGAAGATATATTTGATTGGTGGTTAGTGATTAAAGGATAAATTTTTGAGGCCACTGATTCACCCCCCCTCTTAGTTATTACTAACAATATATGTGTGTGTGTGTGTGTGTGTGTGTGTGTGTGTGTGTGTATGTATATATATATGTGTGTGTGTGTGTGTATATATATATATGTATGTATGTATGTATTAAATCAATACATATATATGTATATATATGTGTGTGTGTGTATATATATATATGTGTGTGTGTGTGTATATATATATGTATGTATGTATGTATGTATTAAATTAATAAAAGTACATGTATATACGTACAACTTAAACACAAAGGATCAACAATAAAAAAATAAACAAAGGAAAGAATCAAATACAAAATTGAATTGATGAAGCCATTATAGAAATAAAAAATAAATGGCAACCAAGTAGAGTGTGAAATGACCAATTCTTTTCCACTCTATTTTAAATTTTGAAATGAAGATCCACAAATACATGCATTCATTTCTACATTTGAATTTGATGTAGGAGAATCGTAGGGTCTTGAAAATCTTGCGTCAAACAAAAATATTTATCTTTTCCTTTTTTATCAGCCTGGTGTTTTGGTTAGCGGTCGAGTTGTGTATGTTATTTTTGTTTGTGATCATGACAGAGTGTTCTTTGATTCATCCTGGAGCTTATCCTACGATCACACATCATTTGGTTTCATCATGCATAAGTTATGGTAGATCCTTCGAGTGTCTGCCCTGTTCTTCATTTTCTCGGTTGGTTGTTGTGTTCCCGATCGGTTTCCCTGATCTTCTGGTGGGTTATTTTGAGTGCAATCATGACAACTCATTGTTATGTTTAAGGCTAACATTATTTTATGATCACATATCGTAATTATTTCATTAGAGGTTGTTCCTAAAGATTAGGGTCCTTACCTATTTTTTGTAATATGTTTTCTCATTTATTAGGGAATGTAATCTTTTCTAGGCTGACTAGATGTTGTGATCGCTTTATAAACTTACAGACTTGTTCCTAAGGGACGAGAGATGATATTATAAGATTATTTTTCTTAGCTTAGGTAGGTTTTGTGGGGGTTGTGAAAAATGTTGCAAATCTATTGTAAATGATTTTCATTGATAATAAAACACTGAATCTCTCATTTTATTCCTTGTTATATTATTTCTTCAGATGTGTTATATTGGTTGCAAGGTTTCAACCGATCTCCTTGAGGTTTCTCCATCCTTGAATACATTAGTTGGTATCAAATCATAAGGTTGAAAAATGTTGGGGTAGAGTGAGTTTGAGATTCCTATTTTGGTAGATCTGATCTCATGAATTGTAAAGCCCTAGACCTATTGATCTTGAGGCGGCAGAGTGAAGATTTGACTCACAATCACAGAGGACTTGTGCAAGGTGGCTAGGAAGGCTTTCTATTAAATTTTGAGAGTTGAAGGCATACAAAGGCTGTATAGATCACTGGTTGGAGAAGCAATTGCACTTGAGGATTGGAGGATTCCACCTAGAAGGATAAATCCTAGAAGGCCAGAGAAAATTTAGGAAGACTTTAGGGTTGAGATGAGGAGTGAGATCATAATTGTGTTGACTGGATTGAGAAGGAATCTTGAGATTGAAGAAGAATTTGAAGAGTTTGCTGAAGATCTTGAAACTATAGATACTAAGATCCCTACATATGAGGAAAGGTTTTTGAGAGCTATGACACAAATAAGTAAAATCCATAGGATGGATGTTTCTATTTTCTCTGGTTCATTCCATCCTGACGATTTGATTGATTTGATTGGAGAACTAGAAGACTACTTTGAGATTGAAGATACTAGAGATCCATAGAGGGTTAGGTTAGCACAAACTAAGTTGAAGGTTCATGTTTCCTTATGGTGGAAGGAATTACAGAAAGATAAGGAGGAGCATGGTGAAACAAAAATCACTAGATGGAAGGTGATGGTTTCTCGGTTAAAATCTAAATTCATCCCTGAGGATTATGAATTAGAGTTGTTCAAGAAGTTATAGAATTTTAGGAAGAAAGACATGAGTGTGGAGGAATACACAGAGGAATCCTATAAGATGACTATTAGATATGGTCACAAAGAAGCGTCCAAGGAGAAGGTGGCTATGTATGTTAATGGTCTAAGATTTAACATTCAAGATGAGTTGAGTATATTGAGGATTTATACTATTGAGGATGCTTATCAATAGGCATTAAGGGAAGAAGATAAGTTGAAGAGAAGACAAAGTAACTGTAGAAGAAGAGAGAAAGAAGCTAGTAGAAATGGAGAAGAGAAGAAAACATTTGAAGTTGAATCTGATTAGAGAATACCTAGAAGATGGAATGGTAGAAAGGAGTCCAAGGGTACTTGTTTAAAATGTGGTGGCATATGATAGAAGGATTTTCAATGTTCTGAAGGATCTAGTAAGAACTTGGGAAGGTAGAATCTTATGGCACATGAGGAAAAAACTACTGATGAATTAGTGGTTAATGAAGTAGAACATGAGATAGGAGAGTCTCTTATGATTAGGAGAGTCATTTTGAGTAAGAAGGAAGCTAAAAATTTACAAAGGAGGAAATTTTTTTTGACTGTCTGCAAATCATGAGGTAAATATTGTAAGGTTGTTATGGACAGTGGTAGTACTGATAAATTGGTATCATAAGAGATGGTGTAGAAGCTTGGATTGAATAGTGTTAAAAATCCTTGTCCTTATGGGATAGGTTGGTTTTCAGATGATCACATGGTGGAGGTGAAAGAGAAAGGTTTGGTTAATTTTAGCATTGGATCTTATAGAGATGAAGTGTTATGTGATGTGATGTCTATGAGTACTTGTAATTTTTTATTGGGAAGACCTTGGAAATTTAATAGAGGGGCTATTCATGATTGCAAAAGTATCTTGGTCACAATAGAGAAGGATGGAGATAAGATTAGTCTAGTTCCTTTAAAGGAAGAAAAAAGGATAAGTGCAAGGAATTTTAGTATGAAAAAGTCTTATTGTTTAGAGAAGAAGACTACAGAGCTTATAATGGACCAGAAAAAGGATCTTGAAGGTAGATCTGAGGAAGGCAAATTGGTATCAGATTGTATGAAGGTGAAGAAACTGAAGACCTTGGTTGCAGAACAGATGGAGGTTTGTAAAAAAGGTAGATCAGTTATAAAAAAAAGGGAGTAGGTAGTGATCTAATCTCTAGTGTTGATAGAAGATATGATAAAGAGAGTACATAGAGGAGTAAGTTGATGGATCTGACAGAGGATAGTGTAGAGGTACAAAGACATATATTTGTAGATAAAGAGGATGTTTGGATCAAAATAAAGCATGAGATTTAAATTCCACAACATGTCAAATTTTCATAAGTTTCTCTTATAGAACATTTTATTTTACCTAGGGTTTATGATGTAGGAGCATCTTAGGATCTTGGAAATCTTGCATCAAACGAAAATATTTGTGTTTTCCTATTTTATCAGCCTAGTATTTTGGTTAGCGGTCAAGCTGTGTTTGTTCTTTTTGGCTGCGGTCGTGATAGAGTGTTCTTGGCTTTGTCTTGGAGCTTATCCTATGATCACACATCATTTAGTTTCATCAAGCATAAGTTATGATAGATCCTTTGTGTGTCTGTCATGTTCTTCATTTTCCTGATTGGTCGTTGTGTTCTGATCAATTTCTCAGATCTTCCGGTGGGTTTTTTATGTGTGATCATGCCAGCTCATTGTTATGTTTAAGGCTAAAGTTATTTTATGATTGCATCTCTTAATCATTTTATTGGAGGTTGTTCATAAATATTTGGGTCGTGACCTATTTGTTGTAATACATTTTCTCATTTATTGGCGAATATAATCTTTTCTAGGCCGACTACATATTGTGATGGCTTTATAAGCTTATGGAATAATTCCTAAGGGATGAGAGGTGATCTTATAGGATTATTTGTCTTATCTTGGGTAGGATTTTGTGGGGATTTTGAGTGTAATCAGGCCTGTGTGCTTGGCATGTATGACTGGCATGGGAAACAACATGTTGTAGATATATTGTAAATGATTTTCAGATGATAATAAAAAAGATGCACTCTCATGTCATTCCTTTTTATATTGTTTTTTCCATTGTGTTATATTGGGTGCAAGGTTTGGACAAATATCCTTGAGGTTTCTCCATCCTTGAATACGTCATAATTCTTCTATAAGAGGGAATTTCCACCATTATTTTCATTTAAAATTATCTCTATTTTCACTGAATATTCTATGTAGATTCTTGATATCAAGGCGCTTATTCAAGTTGGTACCTTAGGATACTATTTTATTTATGGTTTTATAAATCAAACTACTTTTAGTACCTATGCGTTCACGATATGCATTAATTAGAGGCATACAAATTATACTATTTTCAGTAAGTTTTTAATAATCACAACAATCCAAATTGAGAAACACAATTGTCATTTCTTTGATGCAATATTTAATACTATTTAATTCATGTTTTAATAAATCAAACCAATACTCATATGTATGTATGTACATATGTATGTCTGTATGTATACATATTTATATATCCATATTGATGTATGTATGTATGTATGTATGTATGTATGCATATGTATTTACGTATGCATCTATGTCTTTCTATATGTATGATGTCAATTTTTGAATTCGGTCCAAAAAAATGGGCAATATTTTTTATCTTCAAATGTTGCGCTTGCAAAATAAAAAGGATAAATTTCTTTGGGATTGCTTTTTATTGCTAGTAAAAATAGGTTTTAGGGGGACCAAAAACCCCTTACAAGCATTACAAAAAAGGAAAACCTTTAAAGATCACTAAACTGAAATAGGGTTGGACACCAACCCGTTAAACCAAGAACCAACGCAAAAAAAAAGCATAAACCAGCTAAACCACCTAGCAACTGAAAACCAAAAAATAAACCAGCACTAAAGCAGGGGAACAACATGACCTAGGAAAACTCTAGAAGAGTTCCCTCTGCCTCCTTTTTTTCCCTAGACACCTTCTTGAGAGCAACCTTAAAGTATGAGAGTTCCAGGATCTTATCTTAAATTTTCTTCTTTTTAGTAGATCAGGTGTGCTTGCCTGGACCAGCATCATCCTCATCCTCTTTGTCATTCTCGATCTTCATAGTCAGTGACCCAACATCCATCTCCATCTTGATGGTTTTGAAGCACTCCATCATAGAACCCATGAAAAGGTTATTATCCTTCATGTGCTTCTTTAGAGTGTTCTCTAGGGTATCCATTATGTCCCGCAGATCCTTCATGTTATTCTCCTCCTCTTTATCCTTTTGGCCATCAATCCCCTTCGACCCAGTAACCAAATTCCCCTGAAGAAGATCAAATTTACCAGAGAGGGATCATAAACTAAGATTGAGGCTTTTTATTTCCTTTAAGACCCATTTCATAAGGAAGAATGAATACATCAACATCGCTTTCACAGTTTGGAGAACATCGAAAGGGGGATCAATCTTATCATCCATGTCCTCTTGAAGGAGTTGAATGTTTTGTTCCTACATGTAAACTATTCTCGTGAAGGGAATATTCCTAGAGTTGGAAGGCAAATTACCCTTGTCAACAGTCTCTAATCCTAGAGTCTCATTATCCACCTTCCTCTCCAACTGCACCTCGATGACCACTTCAAGCTTCGATGAGATGGGAACATCATGATCTTCAGAGATAGCATTATTGACCCAAATGGGAACCTTCTGACCCCCCATATCCCCATATTTATCTTCACGGTTGTCACCTTTAGCCTTGGCTTCATGTGTAAACACATTCTTGTCCTCTTCATCACCAAAATCACTCACTGAAACTGATAGGGACTCCTTGCTTTCCTCATCGGACTGGGTGTGGGGGACATAATCTGTATTCACATAGCCATCAACACTTTCTCCTTTAGAGTCTGTATCTATTCCATCCTTCTTATCAAATTTTAATTTTTTTCCCACTCTCAAATCTGCTTTATCCCCACCCTCCCAAATTCATTTACCCAAAGCCTTAGTAGAACCAGAGTCTCTAGGCGAAAGGATAAGAGGGCTACTAGCAAAAAGTTTCTTAACATGCTCAACAATTAAGAGAATGAGGCCCTCATGCAAAATGGGATTTCTCTCTTTCTTTGTATGATCAATTTTACTATGGCGAAGGGACTACAATAGATAAAATAGGATGGAAACCCTAACCTTATGTCTAAAATGAAAAAGCAGCATAAAATGGTAGGAGTGAGCCCTTTTATACCTACCATTTAGGGTGGTATACCCCATGACAGTAGTAAGAACCTTCTCCCATAGCTCCTTGATAGTGCACATCATAACAGCCACCAGAGTCCTTCACCAAACTCTCAACTTCCGCCTTGTCCTTAGGGAAGTGCAGAATGGCATTTTGGGAGGTCTTCTTATCTCTATAAAACTTAATGCCCTTGGTATTCAACCTAGACACCTCCACAATAAGACCTTCAGTAATTTTAACATCCAATCCCCCATTAGTCACAGTACCATCCTTCCAGCTCTCAACAAAATCCTTCATTACTTCATCTCTAAACCCATGAAGGCCCTCCATGTACGTAATGAGCCCACCCTTTGTGAGCTTATCCCAGACCTTAGTCTTCTTCTTCCATTTTTTGCAGTTCTTTGGCTCCCTACGGTTAAGCCCTCCATGTATGCTGCCCTCAAAGAACAAACTCTAAATAGAAATGGTGGAAACAACACAGAGATAGGACACAATGGCAGAATTCAAATTGATCACAACACATATATACGCGTGTCTACACTTAGCCACCTCAGGAAAGTTGAGACTTTCTATAACTCTTTTAATTGCATTAATTAACTTGCATCTTTTCATCAAAGCTTTTTAAGATATTCCAAATATGTTCTTTTGCTGTGAGTCATGTAAAATGCAACTTGGCCTTCAAATCAATGGTTAAATCACTTCCACCATGCCAAGTCATGATGTCCTCAGCCCTGGCTGTGATGTTGGCCAACGTATCTGTAGTACAATTAGCCTCCCTGAAGTTATGAGAAATAATGACATGTTTGAAGGAATTAATGATTATCTGAGCCTCTTCAATAATAGACTTAATAGGCCATGATGGCTTAGTCACCCCTTTAATGCAACTTAAAATGTTCATAGAGTCGCCTTCAATCCACACGTTTGAAGGCATGTCCTCTTTTATTATTTTTAAAGTTTGAAGGAAAGTCATAGCCTCCACCACATGAATGGTCTAGATGCCAATAGGGAATGCCATGACAGTAAGACAGTTGGCCTTGTCATCTCTAATAATACCACCACATTTGGTCAGCCCCAAATTACCCTTCGCTGCACCGTCAAAATTGGTCTTGATCCAACCAAGAGGGGGGGAAATTAAAATGGAATTCTCCCTCTAGGATGAGGAATCAACTTTGGAATCTTCACTCCATTCATTATATTATAGTTCTCCTTGATGTTTCTCTTAATCTTTTCAGCAATCACCACCGGAGGAAGGGTAGTGTCTCTAAACACTCTATCATTGCGTTCTCTCCATAGTTTCTAGATAACATGTGAGGCAATGATGTTCCACAACAACATGTCCATAGGAAACTCATCATTTCTCCATTGAGTGAAGAAATCCTCCATATTATCTGAGAAAACCCAACATATCTTCCAACATTGCAAAGTGAGGCACCAAACATCCCAAGAGTACCAATAGTCAAAAGCCATATGGTAAACTGACTCCTCAACATTATTATAGAAGAAACATATATTAGGAAAAATCATGCCTCTCTTTTGGATATTATTCATAGTAATAATCTTATTATGCAAAACTAGCCAATAAAAAATGTTAATTTTAGGAATTAACCATTTATCCCAAACCTAGGCCCAAAAGGGAGGAGGGCCCGATGGCTTCAACAAAATCTAAGAGGTAGAATAAATAAAGAATAATCTAGAAGGGAGCATCCCCCATATCATATTTTCCTCCCTTGTAGAGTTCACTTTGCAAAAAGATCCAGTATTAAAGGCTTTAGCAAAAAATCAACAACAGAAAGATCCACCCAAGACTAGTGCCTCCAATAATCTTTAACCCAAGGACCGAATCTCTATAAGAAAATTTCAATAAATAGCTGGAGGGCAGGAATAGAGTTCAGAGGATAGTCTTTAAGCCAACAATCTTCCCAGAATTTTACTCTCCTGCCAGTACCCAAAAGCCACTTAGCACCCTTGAACATCGTCTCCTTAGCTTGCTAAATATAATTCCAAATAAATGAGCCTTGCACCTTCACATTAGACAACATAAAATCTGATATACGAGGGAAGGAGAAGAGATATTTTTTGTGAATAATTTTATTCCACTCTTTTTTCTTACCAAATATTCTCCAAATTTTCTTAACCAGGAGAGCCTAATTGGTAACTCCTAAAGGGTGGATCCCAAATCCTCCCCACTTCTTCAGAGTGCAAACCTTGTCTCAGGAAACTAAATCCAATCTCTATCTTTCTTCTACCCCTGTCCAAAGAAAATTTATCTAAATTTTCTCAATGATATCTACAAATTTACTAGGGATTTTAAATAGACTAAGGACATAGATAGGGAGACTCTGCAGAGAAGCCTTCAGGAGTTGAAGTTTTCTCGCCTGACTTAACAAAGCTCCCTTCTATCCAGATAATTTCCTATTGAATCTGTCCACAATACCAGCCCAAAAAGAGTCAGGAGGTTTTAATCCCAAGGGAAGACCAAGGTAGGTAGCAGGAAGAACACTAATTTCACACCCAATAATTCTAGAAATTCTATGTTGTCTTTCCTCCAGTGTGTTAATAATAAATAGAGAGCTCTTATTCCAATTAAAAATTTGACCACTAGCCTAAGAATAAATAGAAAGAGTGTGTTTAATTGTTCTGGCCTCCTGGATGGTAGAAGACCCCATAATAATAGTGTCATCAACAAATTTCTTATGGGAGAAAGGCATGGAAGTAGAGGACAGAATGAGGCCCTTTAAAGATCCAACAGTCACCTGTCTCTGAAAACAGTGACCAAGACCCTCTGCCAGAATGGTGAAGAGAATAAGGTACAAGGGATCACCTTGAAGGCTTGAAGAATCTAGAAGAAGAGCCATTCACAATAACCACAGCCGTAGAAGTACTAACGAGTTGGAAAACCAACTACAAGAATTTATCACAGAAACCAAAGGATCAAAGAAAATTGATCAAAAAATCCCAATCCACCCGGTCATAAGCCTTCGAGAGATCGAGTTTCAATAGGAAACCATAGTTGTTAGAGGATTGGGTAGAATGAATGACCTCATGCACTTTCATAATAGAATCAAGAATTTTCCTGTGAGGAACAAAACCACTCTACTAGGGGGAGATGATATCGGGGAGGATAGCCATCAGTCTAAGAGTGAGGACCTTGGAAATTTTTTTGTACATAGATTTACATAAACTAATCGGCCTAAAGGAATCCACAGGATCAACACCAGGTTTTTTAAAAATCAAGGAAATGAAAGTAGCATTAATTTCCTTAAGCATAGTTCTTGACCCAAAGAATTATTTAATAGCATACCAAATATCTTGGCCCACGATGTGCCAAAATTTATGAAAAAAGAAAGAGGAAACCCGTCCGGGCCCGAGGACTTATCACCCTCAAAAGAGAAAACAAAAATCTTGATTTACTCCAAGGAGGGGATAGAAGTCAACTTATTAATAGTGACATCATCCAGAATGGAGGGAATAGAATCAAGAAGCAAGGATTGGTTACCCAGGGAAAGAAAAATATCTTTGGATAAGAGGGAAGAAAAAAAGTCAACCATAGCCAAATAAATATCCTTATCATTACTTACCACACCAGAATCTAGCCTGAGTTTGGAAATTCTGTTGGATGTTCTATGTTTAGAAGCTGATATATGGAAGAACTTGGTTTTCTTATCTCCAGCTTTCAACCATAGCAATCTTGACCTTTTTCTCCAGTACACTTCCTCTTTAGATATGATATTATGAGTTTTGGCCAAAATAATCAGCTTTGTATCCTTAAGTTCTTGATACATGCCTATCTACTGGATAGCATCCTAAATAACATCAAGCTCCTTTTTCAGATCAAGTTGAGTTTTGAAGATGTCACCGAACACTTCCTTACTCCAATATTTAATATTAATATTCTATTTTATATGCTGGAGTTTCTTAGACACCCTAAACATTACAGTGCCCCAAATGTTAACATTCCACCAATCCCTAATTCTCTTCTCAATCTCCAGGTGATCAATCCATAGTTTCTCAAATATGAAGGGGAAATTTCCCTTAACCTTCATCGGATTAGCGACAAAGGAGATAGGGAAGTGATCAGATCCAACCTTTGTGAGAGAGGAGAGAGAGCAACAAAAGTTGTTGAACTAACTACCAGAGATCAAATCATGATCAGGACAAACTTGAATAAGATCCATTCCAACTCTTCTATTAGACCAAGTGTAATTAACACCCTGGAGATCAATATCAATGAGAGCCTATGTATTAACGAAATCCATAAGCTCAACTCTACCCTCCAGTTGACTCTGGCTATCAACCCCTCCAAAATTCTCATTATCTTTCAAAGGACTATTGAAATCTCCCATAACTAGCCAGGAAGAATCACAGAAAGAAAGCCTTTGATTCTCAACCAACTTCCAATACTTAGCCCTACCAGATTTGGAATCAGGAGTATAGATATTAGTAGTAACCCATTCAAAATCAGACTTGAGGTGGAGAAATTTAATACTCAGGTAGTTCAAATCATTACCTAAAACTTCACCTTTAATATTATTCTAGTTCCAAAAGAAATCCATACCACTCAAGGCTCCATCAAAGCTAGAGCCAATAACACCACCATTTTTGAAGATTCTAATTTTTTCCACCTTCTCTTTCACCATTTTGGTCTCCTGAATAAGAATTATATCAGGTTTGTGATCTCTAACCAAGATCCTAAGTGTATCATGCTTATGGGAGGCATTCAACCCCCTGATATTCCATGAGATAACTTTCATTTTTTAACTGGGGTACAAACTTCCTAGATGGTCAACTACTTACCATCTGCAATATCCTTTTTTCTTTCTCTTTCTCTAATATCTTTTCTTGAGATTATTCCTGGGGTTTTCTTATTATATTTAATGTCCGCCTTCAAACTTTGAACCTTAGATCCACCATCTTATTTACTATGGGTAACTACTCCCTTAGAGCTAGGAGTTGAAAGATTTTTCTACTATTTTTTTTTGTTTCTTCCCCATATGAGTGGTCCACAAAGCTCCATTCAAGTCTAGAAAATCCAGGCCATTATGAACAATATATGATGACATGTAACTGATTAAATGTTTGAAGATGTTAAGTTGATCACTGAAATGAAGAATTATAATGCAAGACATTAAATCGGTTATAATCAAAGTGTCAAAGAATTCAAAGAAGCAGAGAGAAAAATATTATGCTTTTAGTAATGCATAAAAGAAAAGCATTCAAATATGACTTCAAACATCGACGGTCAATGGAACATCAACGGACAAAGATCACTAAAAGTAAAGTCACAGTGACGCCCGAGCAAGAACACCGACGAGCAGAATCACAAGCATAACCGATGGCCAGAAACATAGTGTAAACCGACGGAGAAGCCCAAGGAGAACTGGAGTGTTCACCAAAGCTATCAAAGAGTTAAACACCAAAATTAACTTGAGTTCAGAAATGACAAAATATCTAGCTGGCAGAACTAAATACGAAGTTAACTGGTAGTTATCTTTTCTTTCATCGACAAGATAAAGGCAAAGATAAGTAAGAGATTTAAAGATGATTTGTCTAGTTGGCAAGAAGATCTATGCGAGATAAAATAGGAGGTTTTCTTTAAATCTAATTGGTGGTAATTTTGGATCACACGGAGATCAATAAAATCAAGAACCTAACAACGGTGATATCATGTCTATAACAAGACAACTCAATTTATTACAAATTGTGTGGGTCAATGAATGAAAAGAGGTGTTAATATGAATTTAGAATAACCGCGAGGGGGGGTGAATCAGTTATGCTCAGGTCTAGATGTGCCCATATAAAACTTTAAATCACTTCAACAACTCAGATCTTCTCGACAACAATAAACAATAAAAGTGTGCAGTTTACTGTACTAATGAAATAAGCTAGCAGAAACTTAACAGTAAAACACAACAATAAAATTCACACATTTTGACAGCATGATTTTATGTGGAAACCCAATATGGGAAAAATCACCATTAACATGCTACCAAAATTTCACTCTTCTAAAGTGATGCCCTTTGAGGAGCCAGCCCTGTTAAAGGTTACAAAACACACTGTCAAATGTGACTTGGTTAAAGGATTTAATCACCCTATTAGGAGTGGCCTTGTCAGAGGACTTAGAACATTACAATCTGAATGTCACCTTGTTCAAAGGAATTATACAATGACTGTTAGGTCAACCTAGTTAAAGGATTTGAAATGATATAATGGTTAGAAAGTAATCAGTAGGTGTGATATGATACATACAACTTACTTTGCAAATCCAGATCCATTTTTGGCTCTAATGTTAATCCACTGAGTGGCCTCCATTTTCATCTCAAACTTCAGATCTTCTTGGAAATCTGTCAAGCAATCTCTCTCTGCTTCTGTGCTTAGCCTTCTCTGCTAGGTCTTTCCAATCAATAAATTAACCATGCAACACTTTGCATTCGACTTCTCCTTACACTTGGATACAATAACAATAACCACAGTAGGTTATATTATACCTCTTCATCTAGGTCAGATAAATCCTTTTCCGCTTAATCAAGATCATAGATCTTAGGTTAGGTCAGATTCAATGGATCTTTCCATCTTTACATTTGATTTACTTCTCCAATACAGTCATTAATTAACCATTGAATCCATGCGCTAATAACGGTTTCCTGTGCATTAAATGAATATGGACCAATCTTAATTAATAATGCATATCCCAATAAAATCAATTATGTCAGCCATAGATCTCAAATCTCATTAATAATCAAAATATTGTTCCTCAACATTTCACTGTCTCCCTCGGCATTTCACTGGCACTCGGCATCATCTTTTCTTTTCTTAGCATCACCTTTTTCTTTGCTCGGCATAAACTTTTATTTTCTTGGCATTGACCCTCCAGTGAACTGTCAATGCTAGATAAACAATGTATCACTCTACCAAAGTGCCAAATGATCAAGTACCCTGGTGTATACTCATAACTCAACCATTTCCTTGGTCTTCTTGTTATCCCATTCTTTTCAAATATTCATCAATCAATAGATAAGATACTCAAACATATAGTGATAGTCTCACCAGTTAAGGTTTGACATCAATGACAAAATAACAATTATCTACATTGTAGCAATATTTCCAACAATCTCTCTCTTTGGCATTGATGGCAACACTAAACTATTAAAAAAAAATTCTGACCAAAGTTACCATACAATCCAAAAAGTGCCTGTGTTCCTAATATGAACAAATCTTCATTAATGTCTTTAGCTTCATTCTGACTCCCTCGGTGTCTATAATCACACTGATATTTTTTGTTAGTATTTATCTCCCTCTTTCAGTAATATTTCTCTTGTATTTGTTGTTACCTGTTGTTTTAGGAATAATCTCCCTCTTTGACAACAATGCCAAAGATGTTGACATCTTCATCATGCAGATTCTTCTGTTCTAATCTTTGTATCATGTTGTTCCTATCATCTTTGTGTATGACTGATTTAGTTTTATGTTCTGGCTTTCCACTTCATAGTTTTTAGGCAACATCCTAAAAATGTGACCTACTATGCATCAATGTGTCAAGTGTTCTGATTAAAACATTTGATGCAATAGTACCATTCCCAACTAGTTAGCCTCAGCTAGGGGAATTACCCCCAATTTACCTCTTAGATACTCATGAGCATCCTTGGGTAATGCTTTTGTAAATATGTCTCCCAACTGTTCCTTAGTGTTCACATATTCCAGTCTCACTTCCTTCTTCTGAACTAGCTCCCTAAGGTAATGATACTTGATAGCTATATGCTTTGTCTTAGAGTGCATTAAAAGATTTTTAGAAATATTTATGGCACTCATGTTATCACAATATATGACAACTTTTTCTGTGATCTCCTCTTTCATACCTTTCAATAATATCTTCAACCACACAATGTTTGAACAGTTAACTGCTGCTGCAACATACTCGACTTCAACTGTAGATTGTGAGGTGCAATTTTGTTTATTGCTTGTCTAGGAAACTAATCTTTTCCCTAAAAGAAATGCTCCTCCTGTGGTGCTTTTTCTATCATCAACATTACCAGCCCAATAAGAATCAGTATAGACTATGAGTTCAAACTTGTCATTCCTTTTGTAATATAGGCCATAGTCTTCTGTACTTTTCAAATATCTCAGAATTCTTTTCACTGCCATTATATGTGTTTCTTTTGGATTAGCAAAAAATCTAGCAATAATTCCAACTACTAATGCAATATTAGGTCTACTGTGTACAACATATTGTAGCTTACCAATCATTGATCTGTACAGTGTTTGATTTACCTCTTTTGTATCATCATTCTTTGTAAACTTTTGTCTAGTAGCCTTGGGTGTACTCACTGGTTTTGAGTCTTCCATACCAAAAATTTTCATTATCTCTGTGATATATTTTGATTGTCTAATATAGATACCATTCTTAATTTGATGTATTTGTAGTCGAACAAAGAATTTTATCTCACCAAACATAGACATTTCAAATTCAGTTTGCATCTCTTTTGAAAATGCTTTACATATCATATCTGGTCCATTGAATATGATGTCATCGACAAAAATTTCAGCCAATAAAATTCCTTTACCTTGCTCTGTCTTCAAGTACATATTGTTGTTGTCATTAGTTGTTGCAAATTCAATCTTCATAAGATAATTGTGCAATCTTTCATACCATGCTCTTGGTGCTTGCTTCAGTCCATATAACACCTTGTGTAGTCTGCAAAACATGTTCATCTTACTTGGGTCAACAAATCCATCAGCTTGTTCAATATATACTTCTTCTTCTAGTATCCCATTTAGAAATGCAGACTTCACATCCATTTGATAGACTTTAAATCATTTGTAGGTTGCATATGCAAGTAGAGTTCTCACACCCTCCAATCTTGCAACTGGAGTGAATGTCTCTCCATAGTCAATTCCTTCCTCTTGTGCATAACCTTTACATACTAGTCTTTCTTTATTCCTTGTTACCTCTCCATGTTCATTCAGCTTGTTTCTGAATACCCACTTTGTACCAATTATATTTTTTTTGTCAGGTCTAGGTACTAGTGTCCATGTCTTGTTCTTTTCAATCTGGTCTATCTCTTCATTCATGGCTTGAATCGAGTCTTCATTCTCCAAAGCATCTTTTATTGTCTTAGGCTCAAAATCACATAACAAACATGTGTCTTCTCTTAATTTTCCTCTTTTCATGACTGTAGAATCCTTTTCTCCTATGATTTGATCAGGTTTATGGTGCCTTCTTACATATTTTTCCAAAGTAGGATCTTTCTCAGCTTCATTTTGATCGTTCAAGTTCAATTTAGGGTGAAACTGTGACTCGACAACTCCATCAGATAGCTCGACAATCACTTTTTGTTGCCCAAAAATGTCGTTCTGTGTCTCAACAGGTGCAGACTGTTGCTTGGCAAATTCATTTTAATTTTTGTTAGAATCCTCTTCTTCAGGATATGTGAATGATTTGTAACTTTCAGGCTCAATCATGCTTTTAGCTTCATTTCTTTCTACATATTCATCAATTCTAACATTTGCACTTTCCACAATTTTGTTAGTGTTAGAATTCAAACATTTGTACGCCTCACTCTTAGTAGAATATCCAAGAAATATGCCTTCTTCTCCTTTAGCATCAAGTTTGTCATTTCTATTATCCTTCAGTATAAAACATTTGCTCCCAAAGACTTTAAAGTAACTTACAGTAGGTGCATAACCATACTATAGCTCATAAGGTGTAGAATTTGTACCTTTCTTGACTTGTACTCTGTTCAGGGTATAAACAGCTGTACTTAAAGCTTCTCTCCAATATTTTTGTGCAACATTTTTCTCCATCATTAATGTTCTAGCACAGTCCATGATAGATCGATTTCTTCTTTCAGCTATACCATTCAGTGGCGACATCCTAGGTGGTGACATCTGTCTTTTTATCCCTCGGTCATTGCAGAAATTATTAAACTCATTTGAAATAAACTCTCCTCCTTTGTCGAATCTCAGACATTTATGACTCTTACCTATTTCCTTTTCAACTCTTGCCAAGTACCACTTAAATAACTGAAATGCATCAGATTTTTCTTTGAGAAACATAACAGTCATCATCCTAGAGTAGTCATCTACAAATAGAGTAAAATTTTTGTCTCCATGATAACTTTTCTCACCAATAGGTCCACAAAGGTCAGTATGAACCAATTCTGAAATATTCTCAGAAGTGTGAGTTTTTCTTTTAAAACTAGATTTAGTCATTTTGGTCAACTGACATTGCTTACACATTGCATTCTCAGGTTTCTTTAACTTAGGCAGCCCTCTAACCTTTTTCAATTTACTTATGCTTACCAAGTTATCAAAGTTAACATGACATAGCCTCTTATTCCATAGCCAGACATCATTATACTGTGCAAACAAGAATGTCTCTTCAGTTAAATCCAGATAGAACAAGTTACCTTTTGTTTGCTCACCACCTCCAAATAATTCTCCATTGGCATCATAGATCTTGGCTTTCCTGTGATGGAATTCAACTGTATAACCCGAAGTGTTTAGCTGTGAAACACTCAACAAGTTATACTTAAGATCATCAACCCAGTATACATCATCACATCTAATCTTATTAGTCAATTGAATTGATCCTTTCCCTTTGACTCTACAAGGTGTATCATTACCAAACTTAACATATCCACCTTTGCATTGATCTAAGGTTTCAAATTTGTCCTTATCACCAGTTATGTGATGTGAACAACCACTGTCAATAATCCAACGATCACCTTTACTCATATAAGAAATTAGTGCAGTTTTCTCATCATCATCAGAATCATCTTTCATTGCAACATACACTACTTCTATATCAATTTCACCAGATTTGTCAGATTCACTGTCAGAAGCTTCTTCAGCTATATAGAAAGATTTCTTACCTTTGTCTTTGTATTCCTTGTAATTTTTGTAGTCTCGGTCATCCTTTCTGTCCTTATATTTTTTGTACCTTCTTTCATCCTTCTCATTCTTGTCAAGACATCTAGCAGCAATATGACCAACTTTGTTACAAGAAAAACAAATAATAGGAAGTTTACCTTTGAATTTTCCTTTTCCTTTTGCTAGTCTTCTTGCCATAAGTGCCTCAAGCTCTTCTAGATCATCATCTGAGGTGTCATTGTCACTGTCCACACATTTCTTTCCTTTCTTAGATTTGTTGATGACCATCTGTGACTTGAATGCAAATTCAACAAATTGTGGAGTATAGTTGTCAAAATTTGACATCTCAAATGTAGTAAGCCTGCCTACTAGACTTTCCAAAGTTAAATTATTATTAGGAGTACATCTCATTTCTTGAATTGTAGATAATCTAATAGCATAAATAGGAAGAAGTGTTCTCAGTACCTTGCTGATAATAGTATCTTCATCAATGAATCCCTTATCTCCTCTAATAGCATTTACAACTTCCTTTATCCTATCATAGTATTGCATTATATTTTCTCCTTCTTTCATTTTTAAATCATCAAACTTACCTCTCAAGCTTTCAGATTTGGCTCTCAGTACATTCGTATCGCCTCCATAGATGGTTGTAAGGGAATCCCACATCTTCTTTGCACTTGTACAATATTTGATTTCCTCAAATTCATGATAGTTCAGAGATGATGCAAGTTCCAGCATTGCTTAATTGTGTTCATGCTTCTCTCTTAGTTGTGCAGCATTCAGAAATCCAGTAGGGGCTACATATTATGTTTCAATATGTCATTTAGCAGAATCACCAATATCGGCCAAGTGAAGTTTCACCAAACTTTTCCATGCAGGAAAGTTTTCCTTGTTGATCTTCGGTCCATCCCTTTTATACATCTTGATCTTTATCTCCAAGCACCTTCAAACTTTTCAAGAGAACAAGGCTTTGATACCAATTTTTAATATGAATTTAGAATAACTAAGAGGGGGGGTGAATCAGTTATCCTCAGGTCTAGATGTTCCCATATAAAACTTTAAATCAACTTCAACAAATCAGATCTGCTCGGTAGCAATAAACAATAAAAGTGTGCAGTTTATTGTACTAATGAAATAAGCTTGCAGAAATTTAACAGTAAAACACAACAATAACATTCACACATTTTGACACCATGATTTAATGTGGAAACCCAATATGGCAAAAAAGATCAATAACATGCTACCAAAATTTCACTCTTCTGAAGTTATGCCCTGTGAGGAGCCAACCCTGTTAAAGGTTACAAAACACACTGTCAAATGTGACCTGGTTAAAGGATTTAATCACCCTGTTAGGAGTGGCCTTGTCAGAGGACTTAGAAAATTCCAATCTGAATGTCACCTTGTTCAAAGGATTTATACAATGACTGTTAGGTCAACCTGGTTAAAGGATTTAAATTGATACAATGGTTAGAAAGTAATCAGCAGGTGTGATCTGATACATACAACTTACTTTGAAAATCCAGATCCAGTTTCAGCTCTAAAGTTAATTCACTGAGTGGCCTCCATTTTCATCTCAAACTTCAGATCTACTTGGAAATTCGTTAAGCACTCTCTCTCTACTTCTTTGCCCAGCCTTCTCTGCTAGGTCTTGCCAATCAGTCAATTAACCATGCAACACTTTGCATTCAACTTCTCCTTACACTTGGATACAATAATAATAACCACAATAGGTTATATTATACCTCTTCATCTAGGTCAGATAAATCTTGTGCCACTTAATCAAGATCGTAGATCTTAGGTTAGGTCAGATCCAATGGATCTTTCCATCTTTACATTTAATTTACTTCTCCAATACATTCATTAATTAACCACTAAATCCATGCGCTAATAACGGTTTCCCATGCATTAAATGAATATGGACCAATCTTAATTAATAATGCATATCCCAATAAAATCAATTATGTCGTCCATAGATCTCAAATTTCATCAATAATCAAAATACTTTTCCTTGACATTTCATTGTCTCCCTCGACATTTTATTTGCACTCGACATCATCTTTTCTTTGCTCGGCATCACCTTTCACTTTGCTCGGCATTGACTTTTCTTTGCTCGGCATTGACCTTCCAGTGAACTGTCAGTGCTAGATAAACAACGTATCACTCTGCCAAAGTGCCAAATGATCAAGTACCCTAGTGTATACTCATAACTCAACCATTTTCTTGGTCTTCTTATTATCCCACTCTTTTCAAATCTTCATCAATCAATAGATAAGCTACTCAAACATATAGTGATAGTCTCACCAGTTAAGGTTTGACATCAATGAAAAAATAAAAATTGTCTACATTGTAGCAATATTTCCAACAAGAGGATGCTGAAGAGAAACTGATGAAGAGAAACTGATGAAGAGAAACTTCATACAGTACTGATCAACAAACTGAAGAAAGAGCTAAAGTTTTCTCCAGACACCGAGAAACAGAGCACAACATCACCGAGCAGAATCAAAAAGCAAAGGTATAAACTAAGATATATTGATCATAATAGTTTTATGAGATTACAATATATCTGAAAATCTGCAAGTATAAGTTGTATATGTGAACAAATCATACTATTTCAGTTTAACCATTGATTTAGAAAGTCTCTTAACCGAGCAGGATTTAAAGTTCCTTTCTATATTGAGATACATCCATAGGAGTATCAAAAATTTTGATCATGAAGATAGCATGAGATGACATATACCTATTGATAGGCCAAGTGAGTGTTTGATCAAGGATGGTAGCATAAAGATGCCCGATATCAAGTGACAGACTAAAATTTTAAATCCTCTAACAAGGTCACACCTAATAGTGTGTTTGTAACCTTTAAAGGGGTTGGCTCTTGACTGAGCTCACTTTAGAAGAGTGAAAATTTTGGGTTACCGGTCCCAAGTGGTTTTTCCCTTAATAGGGTTTCCACATTAAAAATTCATGTGTTAATGTGTTTATGAGTCATTACTTAAGTGTTTTGCATTATACATATCTTAATTGGATTGATTGGTATACTCTAGATAATTTAATGTCTTTCAATAAATTAACAGACTGCTATTCGGTAAACATACAGTAGAAGGTTTAACAAAAGCATTCCGAGCAGTAGTATTTTGATAACAATATTTGGAGGCATTCATCTTATAGGACTAAAGATAACTAGAGGCTTAATATTATGGTACTAAGTTTTTGGGTTGATTATTAGAATATTTTTGAGGCCACTGATTTACCNCCCCTGATTTCCCCCCCCCCCCCCCCCTCTCAGTTATTACTAACAATTGGTATCAAAGCTTGTGTGCTTAGAAAGGGAGTTTAACAGCTCAAGCAAAAGATCACAAGATGAACAGACGAAATGTGCCTAAGTTGAATAAAGACAACTTTGCATCATGGAAAAGCAAAATAAGAATCCACTTATTAGGTATTGGAAATGATATTGTTCAATAATTAGATACTAAATATATGTTGCCAATAGGACCTCACACTTGCAAAATTAAGAGTAAAGCATGAGCATAACTGCATGATGATAGAACTTGCATCATCACTCTCTGATGCTAAGTTTGAAGATGTCAAAACTTGCACCTCTGCAAAGCAAATGTGGGATAAGTTGAAGCTTGTACATGGAGGAGATGCCAATGTACTACGAGAAAAGGCAGAAATCCTAAGAGGGAGGTTTGATGACCTAAGGATGAAAGAAGGAGAAAACATCACTTAGTATAGCTACAAAATCAAAGAGGTAGTAAATGATATTCAAGGAGTTGGAGGTGTACTTGAAGAGGAGACAATGGTAAGTAAAATCTTAACAACCTTACTGCCTGTTTATGCTATTAGAGTTTCTACTATTCAAGAAATGAGAGAAGTTGCAAACAATACAGTTACTCTAGATAGTCTGATTGGTAGAGTAATTTCATTTGAGATGAATAACTTTGATAATAGTGTCTTACCATCTATATAATCTACATTCAAATATTCTCTAAAGATAAGTAACTCAAGTCATAGACATGTTGTTAGAAATGATAGTGACAGTGATAATGAGGATCAAGGACTTGATGAAATTGAATCAATAATGGCTAGAAGATTGCAGAGAGGCAAAGGTAGATACAAAGGTAAATTACCACTTGTATGTTTCAATTGTAAAGAGGTTGGACACTTTTCTACAAGATGTCCAAACGAAAGAAAAGATGATAGAGGAAATGAAAGATCATATGAGAAGAAGTTTGATAAAGGTGATAATAGAGATTATCAGAGCAACCGACAATCTGACAAGAGAGATACTTGAGACTACAAGGACAAAGGGAAGAAATATTTTTATCTAGCTGATAACAGAGCTGATGACACTGACACCGAATTAGAAGAAGACATCAAGATGGTATTTATAGCCATGAAGGATGATTCAGATGAAGATGAAGAAAGGTATGTAGAAAATGCACTCATATCTAAAGTTAGTAAAAATTATGTCTGGATCATAAATAGTGGCTGCACTCACCATATGATTGGTGATAAACAAAAGTTTGAGACTTTTGAATACTATAATGGTGGTTCAGTGAGAATGGGAAATGATACACCTTGTCCAGTTGAAGGTAAAGGAACCATGATGTTGAATAACCTAATAAAATGTGAAAATGCCTACTAGGTAAAATGACTGAATTATAATTATTTAAGTGTTTCATAGCTGAACAATTCAGGTCACAGAGTAGCATTTGAAAATAAGAAGGCAAAGATCTAAAATGAATCAGGAAGATTTATTGGTACCGGTGAGTAGACAAAAGCTAACCTTTTCTATCTTGATGACACTAACACCACTTGTTTAATGGCTAGAAACAAAGACATATGGTTTTGGCACAAAAGATTGTGTCATGTGAACTTTGACAACATGATAAAGATAAGTAACAAAAGAGATGTCAGAGGCTTACCGAGCATGACTAAGCCTAAGCATATCATGTGCAAGAATTTTTAAAAAGGTAAGATGACAAAGTCTAGTTTCAAGAGTAAAACCCATACATCTAATGCAATTCTAGAATTAGTCCATACAGATCTATGTGGACCCATGAGGACAAAGAGCTGCTATGGAGATAGGTATTTTATTCTTTTTCTGATGATTATTCTATAATGATGACAGTCATGTTCTTAAAAGATAAATCATAAGCATTTAAGATGTTTAAATGATATAAAGCAATGGTAGAAAAATAAAGTGAAAAGAAATTGAAATGCTTAAGGTCAGATAGAGGAGGGGAATTTATTTCAGAATAATTCACTAACTATTGCAATGAGCATGGAATTAAAAGACAAGTTTCTACGCCAAGGACACCACAAAAAAAATGGAATTGTTGAAAGGAGAAACAGATCAATTGTTGACTGTGCAAGAACATTGATTATTGAGAAAAAAATCACTCAAAATTTTTGGAGGGAAGCTGTCAGTACTACTGTCTACACATTAAACAGAGTACAATTGAAGGACACAAAGAAGACACCCTATGAGATTTGGTATGGTCATACACCCAATTTAAGTTACTTTAGAATCTTTTGTAGTCTATGTTATATATTGAAGGATGATAGAAATGGAAAACTTGACTCCAAAAGTGATGAAATTATCTTTCTAGGGTACTCAAGCAAAAGAAAGGCTTATAAATGTCTTAAAAAGTCATCTAAAAAAATCATTAAAAGTGCAAATGTGAAAATAGATGAATTTGCAGAAAAGAATGATAAGGAAAGAAAAAAGGAACCAGAGGACCACAACAGGTTTGTTTATACAGAACCTGACACTCTACCCAAGCAAAAATGTCTCACTCCTAAGCATCAGAACATTGCACCCGAGCATCAGGCTACAATAAGCAAAAAATTAGGAAAATCCTCAAAATGATTTTTTGAACAATGGAGATGAGAATGAATGTCAAGAAGATGATCAGAATGATGAACACAGAGCTAAACCGAAAGTTGCCAAGTATGTCAGAATAAATCATCCACAGAATCAAATCATAGGAGACAAAAAGGCTAGAACAAGAACAAGAAGTAAGTCACTTAACACCAGATGTTTACTTTGTGATTTTGAGCCTAAATCTATTAACAATGCACTAGAGAATGAAGAATGGGTTAGTGCTATGAATGAAGAAATAGAATAGACTGAGAAGAACAATACATGGAAACTAGTACCGAGACCAGATGACAAGAATGTCATCTCTACCAAATGGGTATTTAGAAACAAGCTGAATGAGAATGGAGAAGTCACTAGAAACAAAGCAAGACTAGTATGTAAGGGATATGCACAAGAAGAAGGTATTGGTTATGGAGAAACCTTTGGATCCGGTGCTAGACTAGGAGTTAGAATCTTACTTTCTTATGTTGCAATTAAAGGATTCAAGGTATACCAAATGGATGTCAAATCTGCATTCATGAATGGAATACTGGAAGAAGAGGTATACATTGAACAACCAGAAGGGTTTGTTGATCTAGATAAGAGAAACATGGTATATAGACTACATAAATCCTTGTATAGATTGAAAAAAGCACCAAGAGCCTAGTATGAAAGACTTCACTCATATCTCATTAGCATAAAATTTGTTAGAACAAGTGAAAATAGTAATCTGTACTTAAAAGAAGATACCGATGGTAATATTTTGATTGCTGAAATTTTTATTGATGATATCATTTTTGGGGGAAATGAATTGTTATGTAAATCCTTTGCTAATGAAATGAGCAAGGAATTTGAAATGTCTATGTTTGGGGAGATCAAATTATTTATTGGTCTATAGATTCTTCAACAAGATGCAGGCATATATATCACTCAGTCCAAATACATCAAGGAAGTGTTTAAGTTATTCAAGATGGAAGATTCCAAACCAATTGGAACACCTATGGCTACTAGATGTAAGCTGACAAAACAAGACAAATCCAATGAGGTAAATCAGACCTGATATAGATCAATGATTGGAAAACTGATATATTTTGTTCACACAAGAATAGAAATAGCACATGCAATTGGAATAGTTGCAAGATTCTCTACTAATCCCAAAGAATCATATATGACTGCTGTCAAGAGAATTTTGAGATATCTAAAAAAAACCAAGGACTATGGCTTATGGTACAAAAGAGAAGGAAAATTTGAGCTACAAGTCTATACCAATGCTAATTGGATTGGAAACATTGATGACCAAAAGAGCACAACTAGAGGAGCATTCTTCATGGGTGACAAACTTGTCACATGGATCAGTAAGAAGCAAGGATGCATCTCTCAGTCTACTACAAAAGCAGAATATGTGGTTGCTGCCGCAAATTGCTCCAATATTACATGGATCAAATAATTGCTAGAAGGTATGAATATGAAGATCCTTCAACTAGTAATTATCTATTGTGATAATACCAGTGCTACTAACATTTCTAAGAATCTAGTCGTGCATGCTAAGACTAAGCATATTTATATAAAGTATCACTATCTAAGAGAACAAGTGCAAGCAAAGGAAGTGACACTGAAATATGTTCAATCAAAGGAACAATTAGCTGATATATTCACCAAGCCATTACCGAAGGAAACATTTGAGTATCTGAGACAGCGACTAGGAGTCCAACCCTTGTCTATCAGTCAATAAGATGAATAGGAGGTTGCATCAGCCTATGCTAAATATGAAAATCAGTCATGTTGATGCAAACACTGAGATAGACAGTAATAGATACATATGTACATTGCAAGGTACAAATCTACACTAAAAATTAGAACTGTGTATTGTTGATGGATACAAAAATTCAAGGAATATATTATACAAAGGGATGGAACATGATATAGATGATTATAATGTTTAGAATTGTTGTCAAAGGTAGAGATGATCACTATCATATAAAGGGAGAGATGATCTCACTATCATAAAGGGAGAGATTATCTCATTGATCAAAAAAGATTATATCATTTTCCATGAAGAGAAGTTCCTAAGAATCAGAAAGAAGAGTTAATCAATATTCTAAGGGAGAGAAATTTATTACATATGAAATATCCATCTAAGGGAGAGAAGTAACAAAGGGAGAGTGTTTAGACAAAGAGAAAGATTATTGTTAAAGGAAAAAGAGATTATTAAAAAGAGGAACAGTCAAGGAAGAACACATATCAGAACAAAGATATCAGATGATACATCTATCCAGAGAAGGGATTGAAGATTGAAGACAACCATTCTGCATGAAACAAATCCAAGCTATTTTGAGCTTACCGAGAGCCAGACATTTGTAATAGTTACATTAAGAAAGCTTGATGAAACTGTATATTTCATATTGTATTAGTGATAATATAGTATGTTGCCATCAATGCCAAAGGGAGAGATTGATGACATGTAACTAATTGAATGTTTGAAGATGTTAAGTTGATCACCAAAATGTAGAAGGATAATGCAAGACATTAAATCCGTTAATAGATTGTATTGTCATTGATGTCAACTTGATATAATCTAATCGGTTATAATCAAAGTGTCAAAGAATTCAGAGAATTAGAGAGATAAAGATTATGCTTTCATTAATGCATAAAAGAAAGCATTCACAATATGACTTCAAACACTGACGGTCAGTGGAACACCAACAGACAAAGATCACTGAAAGTCAAGTCAAAGTGATGCACGAGTAGGAACACCAACGAGTAGAATCACAAGCATAATTGATGACCAAAAACATAGTGTAAACTGACGGAGATGCCCGAGGAGAACTAGAGTGTTGACCGAAGCTATCAAAGAGTTAAACTGATGCAGGAGCATCCTGGGTGTAAGGGCAATCTTGCATCACCCAAAAATATGTGTTTTTCTATTCAATAAGGGCTATTTTGTACAAAGCTACTATTTTTGGAAACTTACTATTTTTAGTAAGTTGGTCGTTTGAACTCAAAATGTTCTAACTTTCCAGGTGAAGGTTCATCTTAGTCATATAAGAATGCCAGTTGAATTTCATTACCAGATCATCTGTATTGGCAAAGTTATTAAGGATTTACTGTTGAGATTTTAGGGTGGAAAACCTTTGAGCTCAATTTTTAGAACCTTATAGGCTCCGGATCGAGGTTGAACCCCTGGCTGACTGGCGCTTCGCGAGTCAGGCACTGTAGATCGCGATCTCCCCTTTTTGAAAAGTGTTTATAATAGCCAATTGGAGCTACAGTTCAAAAGTTATGGCTTCCAGAAGTTGGGCTACCTAATCTCATATTTTGTAAATATTTAAAGCCGACCCTTTTGTAATAAAAGTGAAAAAAATAATTAAATGCTAAAGGTAGTCGGCCTTAACGGCTAGATTTATGGAACCTTCTCGGGTGGTGGAAATTGCCTATATAAAGAAGGCCCGTAGTGTTGTCTAGGGCAGTTCTAGGTGGTTATTTGAGGCTTTGTCCTACAGATTATTGTAAGGGATGCCCATGTGGCTTTTGATATTGTAATTTTGAAGTTTGTAATTCCACATTTGTGGAGCCAATAAGAAGCC
>MU226592.1:3326850-3345073 GCA_018584345.1 Thuja plicata
GGGTGTAAGAGAGTGGCTTGAGAAAGTGGACTTGAGGGAAGGAATCTTGAGATTCCTTGACTTTCTCAAGTGGGTTGAGTTGTTAATCATTCCTTAATGGAATGTGACAACATTAGGAGGTGGGTTAGGATAGAATTAGGATTAGAATTAGATTAGCAAGGGGGGAATAGGTTGGGATGGGTTAGAACCCAGGTTAGAAGTGGTTGAGATAGGTCAGGTTGGGGTTTAGGGGACTATAAATGAAATGAATTATTTGACATAATTCATTTAAATATATAGGATTTAATTATTTAAGCATTTTATTGCTTTTCGATAATTAAGGGGACTATAGCCATTTTAATTAAATTAATTAGGCTAGGGGAATGGGTTCATTTGCAAGTGAGGAATTGATTTAGAGATTATTTAATTCCTTTATGATTAAATACTATAGCCATGTTTGAATTTGATTTGATTTGATTGGTTTAAATTGATTTGATTTGATTGGTTTAAATTGATTTGAATTGTATGGCTATGATAGTTAATATAATTCAGTGATAAAAATCACCTAGGAAATTAATTTTGATTTAAAATGAATTATGCCAACGTAACATTGTCATGACATAATTGGGGGTATGATCACACTTAGGGAAAATAGGGTATATAGTCAGAACAGACCAAATCTAGGTGGTTACATTTGCCCCTCTTTGAATTGATGTGCAAGCAGCGCATTGATTCAAAGAAAGTTTTTGATTTTGACTTCAGAAAGATTGAGAATTTCATTCTTGGTTGTCGAACGAAATGTTGATGAGATCAGTCTCGTACTTGATTGAACTAAACTGATAGAATTGACTTTGAACTTGATTGTCGTACAAAGGTCAATAAAAGATCTTAAAGATACCAATTCTGAACTTGGTTGTCGTCCAAAGATTCATAATATTGATTCCAAACTTGGTTGTCGTTTGGAAGTCAGTATGAAGCTACCAGGAGCTTAGTAAGAATCTTTTTAAAATGAGGAAACACAAGATATCCCACTTATGAGAACCAAAGCTTTCTATCCAATAGTTCTGACTTAGTCAAGGAAACTATCATGCCCCTAGTTTGTTTGATAATGAAGTCAATTTAATGCTATTTCAAGTAACAATTTAATTGATGATAGTGTGATCATTCCCCCTCGAGAATGAAATCAAAGGAAAATAATAAAATCCCTCTGTTGAAAGAACGTTTCACTTGCAGGAAGTGGTTAGGGCAAGAAATAATGGATTAGAAGAGAGTGTGTTTAAGAATAAACACACTGTATACCAAGTTAATCACATGAAAATTGGAGTGGTGAGTCTGATAAAATGATGTCAGAACAAGATTTATGATAAAATGTGCAGTTTTATAGATTCCTAGAACAAATGGAGCAAATCGGCATTTTTTGGAACTATCGCAAAAATGGTACTATGCTATGAAAAACACCTTAGGCACCTTCGATTTGGTTCCCGATTGATTAAAAAGAGAACAAAAATGTAGTTTCAGTTGCTTGGAAGGAGTTTTGGAACTCCTAAATAGCTCAAAAGACCAATATATAGCTCAAAAATTACCATTTTACTATTCATTTTCACTTTTGCCCATAGTAATTTTGAGAGCTCTACAAAGAAGATGGTGGTCCCTGTGAGGAAGCATCATTTTGAGATGAGCCGTTGACACCAGCACCCGGCCGACTACCCACCTTCTGTAAGTGCTCATAAAACTACCTCATGAATTTTGTAAATTTGATTTTTACGCATTTTTGTAGCTTTTACAACCATTTCAATTTTGGGTCACATCCGGGATTTCGGATCGCACCCTATCAAACCCGCGTCGCATCAATTTTTTCCTAGATCACATCCTATTTTTCTATATTTTTGCATCGCATCTAGGATACTCTGGATCGCATCCCGTTGGTCTATTTTAAGCTTAGTTTTGGGTCAAAATTTTAGTTTGGTCACACCCTGCCAATTTAGGATTGTACCCTGCATTCAGGATCGCATCCTATTTTTCCAAGATTGCATCCAGTATGCTCAATCGCATCCTATTTTTCTAGGATCACATCTAGTAAAAGAGATTGTAGCCTGATTTCTAGAATCACATCTCATTTTTGGACTTAGAAATTTATTCTTCTGAACTGTGTGTCTGTCGCAGATCTGTAATCACTTAGCTGATTCATATTTTTGTGCTTGTAGCTTAGATAGAATACTGAGTTATCTTGTATTTGTCAAAACAGGTTGATTTTGAGGTAGTCACCTTTCAAGGCACATATCCAAGACGTGTGCTAGCGTTGTCTAGAGTTTTGACAGCCGATGAGCAGCTGACAGTAATCCGCTGTGGATTACGATCATTGATGGGTTTACCCGATATAGGGGTAAACTGAGGGTTGTTGACTACTCTTGCCAAGAGATGGCACTCAGACCACAACACCTTCCATCTCCCTACTGGGGAGATGATAGTTACTCCAAAGGATGTATGGCACATACTCTATTTTCCTATTATGGGTTGTGAGGTGCGCTTCGATTCTACATCTATCGTGGCGATTAGTGCAGCTCACTAATACTTCCAAGATGATACTGTTGACCGCAGATACTTGTCTTGGGATTACATGGTGGATCATTATGATCAGCTATATGTATACATGGTAGGCCTGATTGGTGGCATTTTGATGCCTGACAGAGGACAACATGGTTTTATTGTCGGTTGGATGGACATGCTTGAGCAGATGGTTGTCCAGAGACAAAGATTTGCATGGGACAGCTGCATTTTAGCCTGTGTACCATGAGCTTCATGAGATTGTGTACCACTATACCTCGAGCATGACTGTGGGTATCCTGATTCTTCATAACTGGGCCTAGGATCATATCCCTGTTACATGACCGATAGTAGATAGGCAGCGGGCACCTGAGTTCCCATATGTATATATGTATGCAGGTCTTATTCACAAGCCCCATCTTGGTAAGGTAGAGTACTAGCACAGACTATTTGATGATATGACAGAGGTCATATGGAGACCCTATTTAGACCGTGAGGAGTGGACTTTAGATGCTAGGTAGGTACCATTTTTGTTCCAGAGTCGGTATCTCATTGGACAGACCAGATATATTGTAGAGTGGTTCATATACACCTGAGTCCTCAGACAGTATAGCCTTCGGCAGGGTAGGACACATGATATCACTCTATATGCACATATCCAAGATGAGACACCACTATGGGGTGTTTAGCTTAGGTACAAGATAGCTCATCAGGAGATCTGAGACATGGTTGGAGTAGACTGGGACCTTCATCTTGATGTTTCTGATGTAGGTTTTTCTAATGGGTATGCTGCAGAGATGCTTCAGTATCCGTTTCCACATTTCACAGTGTCGGAGGAGCCCATTCCTCGCATTGAGGAGCCGATTGATTATGATTTTGATGAGCATCGTACCAGAGGGAGGGGAGGAGTACAGAGAGATAGGGGTAGAGGCTGACATGGAGGGAGGGATGGAGGCTGAGATGGAGGGAGAGATGGGAGATGGCCTCCTCCAAATGATGGTGATGATGGTGGAGATGACAGGGGTGGTGGTGCTATAGGGGTAGGAGAGCAGCAGAGGCAGATGTAGTAGCAACAGAGAAAGACTGATCAGTCACAAGATAGATTTGTAGGATAGGATACCGGTAGGGGTTCAGGAAGGGATGAAGATCCCTTATCTTAGTGCAAGCAGGAGAAAGAGTAGCTTAGGGCACATATTATTGCTTTAGAGGCCAAATTTAATGTTTCAGAGGCATTGTTGGCTGATAGGGACATACAACTACAGAGGCTTAGGGCAGAGTGGGATAGGCAAGTTGACATGCTCAGAGTAGAGAGAGATGCACAGGCTCCGATTGTAGTCCATCAGGCTTCAGAGAGCTACATATTATTATGCTCTATACCATGCTATAGTAGTACTAGAGGGACAGAGAGTGGTATCTTTTTCACGTCTAGTGCAACAGTCTGAGGGGGTGATGCCTCCTCCTCCGTTTGTACCACCTCCTCCTCCTCCTCCAGATCAGGGAGAGGGTGGGAGCCAGAGCTGAGATATTTTGTCTCATTTTGTATATCTGAGTTCGTATTGTATATCTGGATGCTTCTAAGATCCTCTTTTTGTACATGACATATATATATGTATATATATGATTCATTTTGTCACTCTAATATTCTTTATGTGGATTTGTGTCATGCTTTGATCTGTACCATGTTTGAGATATATATCTGATGTCATTGATTTTGTTCCTGATATGTTATATGAGTTCCATCTACTTTGATAGATTTATTTTGCACATGTGATGATATCTTGGCCATATGATGAGTTAGATTTTAGATGATGACATCATTTTATGCATGTGTTAAGTTATCACTGATATAAATATGTTTCAAATGATATTATGTGAATATGCAAATGTATGTTTTTGAGTTTTTTGTATGCAATGTAGAATGTATGGATGCACTTTAGGATGTAAAAGTAAAAATACAATACATGGATGCTTTGCTTTCGTATTTTCCTACTCTTTCTTTTTATAAATGCAAAATGTATGCTATGGATGTGCAACGATATATATCAGTAATATGGATGGATGTAATTAACTTGGTTTTTAGAAGAAGATAGAAATCACTTTTAAGCACAAATTCCCAATTTTTTTATTTCCTTAAAAATCCATTATGCAACCTCTAAATGAAACTATATGTAGACTCTTAGGACTTGTCACTGATTAGCAAATATTGCAGCTTTTTATCATCATTGGGCGCTTTTCAGAATGGATACCACCTGATAGTATAACCATCACTAATACCCACTGATATTATGATAATATGATTAATATATTTATTGGAATGTCAGAAATAGACTTAGGCATCAAGGCATAGAAGCCAGGATAACAAAATAGTCACCTTCCTTTTATTATATTAGAATCTATCTAAGGCAAGATATTGAACCTGCAATGACCTTGAAAATTCATATCCTTGGGTACATTATGCTTCGTATACCTTAGTGAGAATCTGAATCAGAAAAAAAACAAGGAAATATGCGGCTATCTACTCATGATGGCAGCTCTTACCATAAACATCCAAGTTAGGTGAAATTTATAGGATTACTTGGAACAATCACCATATGCACAAAACCAACAAAATGTTATGCCCCCTATCCTTGCGACTTTTTGTCTTTGCACAGACGTCATGGAGTAACTTGGAAGGTATAACAACATCAATGGAGAATCCATAAAAATTCATAACTGCTTAGGTTCCCCTAGTTAAACATCATCAGGACATAAAAGAGCTTATGATCAATCGAAGACCAAACTGTGTTTAAGTAATAGTATTGATTCATTTTTCAAGCACAGTATAGATTCATCAATCAAAAAGTTTGGAATTCAAGCAAATATGGAATTCTTTTACCTGTATACAATCTTGTCGCTGTTCAGAATCCAATGTAGGTCTTAGGAACACCGTTCATGTTAGTGTAATGTTCATGTCATCCTTGTTTTGTAAAAGTGATAGCAGGAGAAAAAGTATCTAAGAGTAGCGTATCACAAGACAAACCATCTATGAAAACCTCGCCAATGCAACCTATCAGACTGGCAAAGATTCCCCCAGTGCAGAATGATTTGTTCCCTAGAACCGAAAAGATAAACAAATCCCAAGCAAGGATAAGATAGTCGTAAGGTAACAAAGTCAACATTTTAGCATAGGTGTAATTGTGAAGGCCTAGTATCAGTGATGCTTGGATAGATGGAGTGCAGAAGACAAGTGACACCTGATTGCTAGGTTTTCACCACTTGGCATGATCTTTTCTTTCTTTTTTCTACCAAGATGCCTGTTTGACTAGGTTGTCATCAAGGCACTTTTCTCTTTTTTAATTTTTTTGCTATTTTTGATTTTTTTTATAATGTTTTTGTAGTATCAAGGTGCCTATTTACCAGGTTTTCACCAAGGATACCCTTTCTTCAGGACTTTTTCCATTATTTGTGGATTTCTTCAGGATCAATTTTCTGAATGTTTTTGTTATTTTTTGAAAACTTTTTGGTGTACAGGCTCTGCTAGACGAACATTAAGCGTAGAACTGCTTCAGATGTAGAGTATTGATAGCATCTGGAAGAACATCTCCCTCAGGTGTAGCTAGTTGATAAGCTCCAATCCCAAAAGTAGCAGTGATAACATAAGGTCCTAGCTAGTTAGGTTCAAACTTTCCTTTTCGCTCTCTGTTAGGCTAGTTCTTAGGATTCTCCTTTAGGACCAGATCCCCTACTTCAAATTTTTATGGTTTGACCTTCTTGTTGTACCCTTTGGACATGCATTCTTGGTACACCTTCAAATGGTCAAACGCCTATTGTCTACACTCATCTAGTAGGTCCAAATAATTCACCCTATCGATGCGGTACTGCTCGTCAGTAACAAGACCTTGTAAAGATATCCGCAAAGATGGGATTTCAACCTCAAAAGGTAGAACTACTTTAGTGCCATAGAATAGGGAAAATGGCATGGCTCCTGTTGGTGTTCTGATGCTTGTTCTGTAGGCCCATAGTGCTGGATTCAGTTGTAGATGCCAGTCTCTACCAGACTTACTCATAGTACTATGTAGGATTTTCAGAATATTTTTATTGGATGCCTCAGCCTGCCCATTACCCTGAGGATAATAGATTGAGGAGCAGTGTTGAGTGATATGGAATTGTTCACAAAGGTCATCAATGTCTTATTTTTAAATTGGCCCCCATTATCTGTTACAATTGAAGAGGGTATCCCATATCTACAAATAATGTAGTTCAAAATGAACATAGCCACCTACTTTCCCGTGGCTTTGATTAGCGGCACAGCCTCGACCCACTTTGTGAAATACGCAGTGGCCGTAATGATGAACTTGTGTCCATTTGAAGAATTGGGATATATTTGTCCAACCAAGTTGAAGGCCCTTTGCTAAAATGGCCAATGTGTAATAAATGGTATAAGTTCTCTGGCAGGAGCATGGATGAGATTTCCATGTGTCTGACATTTATGAAATTTTTTTGAGAATTGAATAGCATCTTTTTCCATGGTAGGCCAGTAATAGCCAACTTTGAGAAGTTTCTTTGCTAGTGAAAAGTTGTTCGAGTGTGATCCACATATACCTTCATGGACTTCTTTTAGTGCCAGATCGGACTCTTTGAGTTCTAAACACCTAAGAAGTGTACCATCAAGACCTCGTCGATATAAGTTATTAGTTATGAGGACATAACACAATGCCATCCTAATCAGGGCTCTCTTCTCATTTCTAGATAGATTAGTAGGAATGGTCTGGTCAGTGAGATAGGCAATGATATTGGCATATAGAGATTGGCCTGGGGTGTTTAAAGAATAGATTACTTGGTATTCAGGTGTATCAAAGGCTGGATAGGATAATTCTTCCACCAAGAAGTCATAGTGGAATTGATGTTCTTACAGTTGTAACATGGACACCAATGTAGCCATGGCATCTGCAGCCTTATTTTCTCTTCTGGGTACTTGCTGGAATGTGATGAAGATAAAATATTTCTTTAAATCATCAACCAGTTGCTTGTAGGGCATCAAATTTTCATCTTTTGTCTGGTAGTCTCCATTAACTTGATTAATAATGAGTTGAGAGTCACCATACACATGTAAATCTATAATCTTCCATTCCATGGCAAGCTTGAGTCCATTTACCAATGCTTCATATTAAAAAATGTTGTTTGTGCATGGAAACATCAGTTTGTAAGACTTGGGTATCTTGTAGCCTTGAGGGGTTATGAATAGAAATCTTGCCCCAGAGCCTTGTTGTGTGAAAGAACCATCAAAGTACATCTTCCATGGATATTCTATCAGGTGCATGATTGTCTTGTCAGGGAATTCAATCTGCAATGGTTCAGAATCTTGAAGCGGTGAATCAGCTAGCTGGTCAGTGACGACTTGTCATTTAATAGCTCTCCTATCCACATACTCAATGTCAAATTCACTTAGAATGAGGACCGATTTTGCTAAGCGTCCTGTTAATGTTGTTTTTCTTAAAAGGTACTTCAAAGGATCAATCTTACCAATGAGCCTTACTGTATGTGAGAGCATGTAGTGTCTTAATTTATGTGATGTGAAGATGACTGCTAAGCATGCTTTTTCAATAATTTTGTAATTGAGATCGTAGGAGACTAGCATTCTATTAATGTAGTAGATAGATCTTTCTTTGTTTGTTTCATCCTCTTGTGCTAATAATACTCCTAATGATGTAGCTATAGTTGAAATATAGAGGAGTAATGGTTTTCCATGAATAGGCACCATAAGAATAGGAGGAGTAGCTAGGTACCCTTTTAATTCTCTGAAGTTGGCTTCACAGTGTTCATCCCATTTGAAGGTAACCCCTTTATGTAGTAATTTGGTAAAGGGTTGTGCTCGGTTAGAAAGTTGTGACATGAACCTCCTAATTGATTGAAGTCTCCCTTATAATGTCCTCATTTGACTGATGTTGCGTGGAGGAGTCATCTCTAGAATAGCTTTCACCTTTGTGGGATCAACCTCAATTCCCTTTGCTAAAAATATAAACCCTAAGAGTTTTCCTGATTGGACGCTAAAGGCACACTTCTTTGGATTGAACCTAAGTTGGAATTGCTCCATTCGATCCAAGATTTGTCTCAAGTCAGCAATGTGAGTGCTCCTTTCTTTGGATTTAGCTAAGGTGTCATCCACGTAATCTTCCATGTTTTTGTGCATCAAATCATGGAATATAGTATTCATTGCTCTTTGATATGTTGCACCAGCATTATTTAACCCAAATGGCATGACGTTCTAGCAAAAGGTGTTGCATGTGCATGTAAATGCAGTTTTCTCTTAATCCTCAGGGGCAATTTTGATTTGATTATAGCCCAAGAATCCATCCATTAATGAATACATCTGGTAGCCTATTGTGAGGTCTATGATCATGTTAATGTTAGGTAGTGGTAAGTCATCTTTTGGACATGCTTTGTTTAAGTCTCTGAAGTTCATACAGATCCTGATAGATTTATCAAATTTAGACATGGGGACCACATTGGAGATCCATCCTGCGTAGGCAATGACTCTGATAAATCCAACTTTTAACAATTTCACTAGCTCTATTTTGACTAGTAATGCAACATAAGGATGCATCTTTCTAAGTTTTTGTTTCACGGGATTGATCCTGAGAGCTATAGATAAGTGGTGCATGATTAGATTAGGATCTAGTCCAGGCATATCTGTATAAGACCATGCAAATTTTATTTTCTTTTCCCTCAGGATCTCTGTGAACTGTGTCTTCTCTTCTTCTAATAAAGATTGTGCAAGGTGTACTATTTGAGGATCTTCAATGGTGCCCAAATTTACTAGTTGTTTTAGTTCAATCAGAACTTAAGACCTTTCCTGAAAGTGTTCAGGGAGGATATCAAGAATCTCATCCTTTGGCACCTTTGGGAGGTTTCACCATTGGATACGTCTTTTATTTTTTCTACTTTAGGATCTGACACTGCCACAATGTGGTTTTCATCGTTATTTCGCTTTTTCTTTTTATTTTTCAATTTTTGACTGAGAAACCTGATATCGTCCTGTGACATTTTCTTGCTCCTTGCATTGGTGGAAGAAGGGTAAGGTTCACAAGCTTTGAGATAGCAAGCTAGGGTGTAGTCATTGGGAAATTTGAGGATAGGCATAGGATTTGTGTGAGTCCAATCAATAAGGTCCAGGTGTATCAAAGACAAGGAATAAGACTCTGGGAAGGACAACATCGCGTTAGCATCAAGACCATTAACTGACATGACATGTTCTGTTAAGTTAATTTCTTCAATTTTTAGATCAATAAGAGTGAGATCGTCATAAAAAGGGTCATTGTTAGTCATATGTGGATCAAACTCTAGTGACTTGTTAGTAGAATTTTCATCTTCATCTCTACGTAAACGGAGGCTTCTTTCTTGTCGCCTTAGAACTTCTTCCAGACTTAGAAAAGCACCAGTCTCTCCATCCCTGACAGGGAGAAGGAAACTTCTTCTACTTTAGGATTATTAGTGTCATTGGGAGTAGTGTTAGACTATTCATGAGGAGCTGAGGGAGCTGCAAACATGTGAATTGTATCTATTCCAATATCTTTAGTGGTGACAGATAGCTCATCTCATTCATAATCATGAGAGTCGGTGACCTCATCATCAGATTTGTTTAAGTATTTGGCAATAGTTATTTGATGTACCTAGTTAGCTACCTGTGGATCAAAGTGTGGTAGATCAAGGACATATGAAACCATGACCAATTTCCCCTAGTTAGGATGTAAATCCTGTCAGCGAGGTGTGCTTGCTATAGATATTTCTATCAAGGGCATTTCTGAATCATCTATTGTTGAGTCTCCTACCTCTTGAATGGGAGGTTGTGCTAACAAAGGGGTGTGAAGATCTTGTGGTACCTCAATGCTAGGTACATAGCGCTCTCCTTGATTGTTGGGATTCTTTGTGCCAACATGTAATAACCTTTCATAGGACCACTGCTCTAGTTCATATGTTTCACCACTCCCTTTGTCTGAGGCTGGGTTATCTTTTGAAGCAGGTTTGTTAGATTTAGTATTAAAACCCAGTCCTATTTTGTCTCTAGTATTCTGGAAGTCCATGGGTATAGGCTCAATAAGCCCTCATCCTGTGTCATTTAGAGGTCCCTTTCCTTTTTATCCCATCTACTTGAGGAAACCATATCTCTTTCCATACTATTCTGGGGATATCTCTACATATTTGACCTCAGCTTCCACCAGTTCTCCTTTGTAAAGCTAGTCCAAGACTGCCTATTCTTTTGTGTTATCTAAAGAAGATGTGGATGCCTTTACCATGCCAGTTTCTTTGTGTACTTCTGGCTCCTTGGATGCAGTAGGTATGAATGTCGAGGAATATTTTCCATAGGATCTTGGTGATACCAAAAGTTCTATCAGTGAGGGAGTCAGGTCCAGCTTGTACTCTCCCATACCTGTTTCTTCAAGTTTTAAGGTTTTTCCAAAACTCTTCATAACCATGTCCTTGGTAGTTTTAGGAGCAATCAAATCCATAGCCTCTTTGTTATGCGAGATCATACTACCTGTTTTGATATTGTTACAAGTATAGTTAGCATCTACATGAATCGTCACTTCCACCCCATTATGTGGGAACTTTATACACTTGTGGTAAGTGGATGGTACAGCTTGCATTTCATGAATCCATGGTCTCCCCAATAGGATATTGTAGGCCAGGGGTAGATCCAGAACTTGACATATGACATTCCTCTTAATTTTTCGAACCCTGATAGGCAAAACAATAAGTCCTTTAGAGGATCTTTCCTCCTCGTCATAAGCTTTGATAGTTATCTTGCTTCTGGAATCAATTGTTTGTTCTGAGAGACCTAGTTTCTTGATCAGATTAAGTGTATAGATATTTAATCATGTGCATCCATCTACCAACGCACATCTAACATGGGATTTATGAATGAGGACTTCAATATGGAGGGGTTGATTATGTGGATGCGTCAATGAATTATCATCCTCTTCAGAAAATGAGAGGTAATGTGGCACTGAGATGTGATTGACCATCGCTTGGAATTTGTCTATATCAATATCCTTTGGGGTGTTAGCAGCATGTAGAGCTTGTTCTAGGATTTCCCTATGTACTGTGGATATTTTGAGCAACTCAAAAAATGAAATTTAGGCAGAAGTTCATTGCAATTGGTCTACAAAGTCATACTTTGCTCCAAGAATAGTAACCATGTGCTTTGATGTTTGTTTAGGAATAGTAATGATAGGAACCTTGGACGTTGATGCTAGTTTTGGGGGTCCTTTGATCATGACTTGCACTTAGCTCCATGTTACGACATTTGAGTGGAATGAAACACCTTTGATTGTGACCACATTAATTGATTTAGTCTTAATGTCTAGCATATTGATCACATTGTCATTATTAGAATAGGTGTAGTTTACTTCATTACTCTTCCCTTTAGATGTTTCTCCTTTGTTGTAATTAGGAAATGGTTTATTGAATTCTATATGATCCTCATTGGTAGTGTGTCTGTCCACTTTGATCTTACCGCCTTCAATGAGGTCTTGAATGACATGTTTAATTTTAAGGCAATTATTGGTCTTGTGCCCTTTGTTCTTGTGAAAGACACATTAGGAGTTATCAGCCCACCATATGGGTTTGACCATTGGTTCGCACCGTTTGGAATCTAGGATCGTGAGAACTTTGTTATCCAAGAGATTTTTTAGAATAGTTTCGAGAGGTTCTCCTAAAGGAGTGGGTGTTCTTTGAGGTTTTGAGGTCCATGTCCGACCCTTTCTATTATCATTGTTTTCTTTGGGTGTGGGAGTTGTTACCTTGGAATCCTTTCTCGCTTGCATACTGTTAGTGAGATTGAATACCTCAGGCTTAGGACCAACATTGGATGTGTCTACTACACCATTATTGACAACATTTTTGTTCTGTTTCCACCATTTAGGCTTGGAGTTGTTAGGTTTATTTTCACTTTGAAGTGTGATCTCCCCCTTTCTGACCATAATTTCTTTGATGCGAAGGGCATTTTTAATCATCCTGTCAAAGCTAGGAGAGTCTTGCATTCGTAATGCATAGTTCAATTCTGGTACCAAGTTATTGACAAAGATTTCCATCTTCTCAGATTTGGGGATAGCTCTTGAGTACTGTGCAAAGATTTTCCTCCATCTTTATAGGAAATGTGTAAATGATTTTCCGGTCTTTTGTTTAGTATTACATAGGTCCATCATAGTCACATCATGTTGGATGTTGTAGGAGTAATGTTGGATAAATCGTTGAACTAACTCCTCAAAAATTTTGACCTTAGGGTTCAATTTTGAAAACCACTCCATGGCGTTGCCTCCTAGACTTCCAGGAAATAGTCGCATGAGGTAAGTGGGTTCATGCATGTACTCTATGCTAAGGGCACAAAACTCTTGAACATGATCATGTGGATCGGTCTCTCTTGTATACTTGTCATATTTTGTCCATGCCACGTTGGGAGGGAATGGAACCATTGTGATACTCTTGGCAAAAGGAAATGCACAAATGGTGTCCAAAGAGTATTTTGTTTTGGGTTTCTCTTTCTCCTATTTGAGGTTTACAAGCTTTGTTTGCATCAAAGTGAGTTTCTTGGTGAGAATGGATATAGGAGTTGGTACCTCCTTTTCTTTGAGTTTCTCCACATCATAATTTGGGGGTAATTTTACGCTGGTGGATGCCAAATAGAGGAAGTATTTCTCTTTATCGTCATCAATTATTCTTTCCAATATCTTATGGAACCTCTTACTCTGTTTGAGTTTATTGTACTCATCTTAAGGGATCTCCCCCTCACTATCCGATCCAAATGGATGATGTTCAAAGGTATTTTCTTCATTCTCATCGAGATCTTCATGATTTTGGCCTTTTCTATTGTCATATTCTTCAACAGCCTCACTCCATCTGCGAGTGGATCTATCCATTTGTGGAGAGTCTAGATCGAGTAGGGAACTGTGAGATATTTCCCCTGGAAAGTGTGGTGTTTTAGGAGGCACTTTCAATCTTTTAGAGGTGTACTTGTTGCATCTTGTGTTAACCATGAAGTTGTGTCTCAACTTTCATCAAGGTTTCCCAAGAGTGTCAGGTAGTATCTTGAATCGTTCAAGTGAGTGTGTCTAGGTGGAAATATCATTCAAGTTTTGGTGGAAGTAAATGATTCCAGTGTCAGAGGGTTAGAATCCCTTGATAGTGAGTTGGGAACCAAGTGTTTGGGAAAAGTGGATAGACCACACGTATTGAGACAAATTATGAGAAACCGACAGGACATGCAAGGTGGACATCTGAAAAAGTGTTTTGATATAACGACAGGGAGACTAGAAAATACAATACAGATAGACTAAAGACCCAAAAGGGTATCCAAATCAACTAATAATTTCTCATAAACTATCTTGCAAATTCCCACTGTCCTAGATGCGAGTTCCTAGATGCGATCCTAGAAATATTGGATGCGAGCTACTGATGACTCTAGATGCGAGCTTATGTACTCGATGCGACACTGTGCTGACTAAATGCGAGCCAGGATACTAGATGCAATCCTAAATACCAGATATGATACAAAACATATGGGATGCAATTTTCTGATGTCTCTGTCAGTTTTGATCGGTTCTAAAAAGTTTGTTTTGGAAATGCGTAAAGTTTGTCTGATTGCAGTTTGATTTTTGAGACCCGTCAGTGAGTAAAAACACGTGTCTGAAGGTTTGAATATTGTTGCTTCTTTGAAGGAGTTTATATTTTTAGTGATTTTTTATATAGATCAAGCAAACATTGCATTGTTAAAGGAACAGACACACTTTTTTCCCTATTTTCTAGGCGGAGGATGAAAATATTTGCTCGTTGACTTAGGTACACACTCAAATACTAATTAGAATACAACCATCAACAAGTACGCAATGGATCCAGTCATGATGTTGTATTAGCCGACCCCAAACGCAAGTGAGGGAACGATATGACAAGTGTCTTGGGGTAATTACTTTTTCCCTTGCATAAGGATTATCACCCTTTCGAGGATGAATTAGGAATTCTTTCAGTTCAAGTGTTGTCTATTATTGGACAATCCTTTCGAAATCGTCCCCCATAGAATTGCACAAGGAAAAATTGAGGCGTATAGCCCTATGAGTACCTTAATATATGTAGTCTCGCAAGCAAGATTCAAGCGGCTCCGCTCTACATATACCCAAGTATGTTCAAAGAATGATGTCAGAATTCTATGAACAAAATTGATTCCATCTTCTGAGGCTTTGGCTTACGAGGAAGCAATTATTTATAGTGAGTTGGAAGGGTTGGCGTAAAACCTGTCCTCACTTGGGTCATTCCCGGGATATTTTTCCCTCAACCAGCATGCCCTCTACTATTAAATATGCATACAAAGGATTGGTGAGCGTAGGATGTCTATATTTCTGATTCTTCCGAAGAAGAAGGGCATACTCTCCTAATCCAAGTCATTTTCTCCCAAAATAAAATCAAGAAAATTGTTCATTCCCTCAAGCAATGTTGTGCTTGATTTAAGATGTTACTATTTAATGAAAACATGATGCTTTGAAAATAGATTTTCCTTGTTCATTTAACCACAATATTTAATGAGTAGCTTGTTCAATTTTTGATCCAAATTTAGACAATGAAACTTGTTCAATTTTCCCACAATATTAAGTGCTTTGTTTTTGTTCAATTACTGATCCAAAATAAATTATACGATGTGATTGGCTTGGTTCAGTTAAATCCAAATTCCTCTCAACTCCTAAACTGATGTATGAGTTTCTAATTTTCCTCAAGAGGAAAAGAGCATAGTCCTCTAGTCAGTTTATTAGAAGATTAGAAAATATTTCTTAATGTTTAAAGCATGTAAATATTTCTTAATGTTTAAAGCATGTAAATAGAGGGAAGGAATCTTGAGATTCCTTGACTTTCTCAAGTGGGTTGAGTTGCTAATCATTCCTTAATGGAATGTGACAAAATTAGGACGTGGGTTAGGATAGAATTAGGATTAGAATTAGATTAGCAAGGGGGGAATAGGTTGGGATGGGTTAGAACCCAGGGTAGAAGTGGTTGAGATAGGTTAGGTTGGGGTTTAGAGGAATATAAATGAAATGAATTATTTGTCATAATTCATTTAAATATATAGGATTTAATTATTTAAGCATTTTATTGCTTTTCAATAATTAAAGGGACTTATATAGCCATTTTAATTAAATTAATTAGGCTAGGGGAATGGGTTCATTTCCAAGTGAGCAAATGATTTAGGGATTATTTAATTCCTTTATGATTAAATACTATAGCCATGTTTGAATTTGATTTGATTTAATTGGTTTAAATTGATTTGACTTGTATGGCTATAATAGTTAATATAATTCAGTGATAAAAATCACCTAGGACATTAAATTTGATTTAAAATGAATTATGCCAACGTAACATTGTCATGACATAATTGGGGGTATGATCACACTTAGGACAAATAGGGTTGATAGTCGGAACAGACCAAATCCGGGTGGTTACAGTATTAAGGAACTATAACTGTGATTTTACTTGTTAAAATTTAAGAGTGTACGATAACCTATTGACATATTATGTGGGTATGAATGTGTGTGTGTGTGTGTGTGTGTGTGTGTGTGAATATATATCACATAAACACACATGAAACCCTATGCAAGAAGAAAAATAGGATGTCATGAGGAAAAGAATGCCCAAAATAATTAAAAACTAAACAATTTCGGGCTCAATAAAAGTGGATAATAACATATCAACCCATATAATTGTCTAGGAAGAGAAAGGAGAAATGATGGGTACATGTTGCATGATGCATGGATAGCATGTATGATGACTAATCCCAAAACTAGTAAAAAAATTGGCTTATTATTGTATACCCATTACATATCATGAAAAATGATGACACTATTTTGCCATTAGTATACTTAAAGTAAAACACAGACAGAAAGCATTACCGGTAGACAGAAAGCATTACCGACAGACAGAAAGCATTACCGATGAATCACAAGCAGTACTGACGAAATGCAAGCATACTCGACGGAACAAAGATTTTTTGAGAAAAATCTAAGTACAAAATTGACAAGCTTCACCGGCGAAGACAAGCATTACCAGCGACAGAGTTTTCCAGAGCAACCCGAAAAGGATAGACAAGCACACCCGACGACATGTTCAAGAAAGGAATACTGACGACCAAGAACACCGACAGTCAGAAAAGCCACAAATTGTGGATCTGATTTATACACGACGGATAAAACAAAGTTATTCTATTTTGTAGAATTGTTTTTTGATTTTAATGGTCATGCACACTTTATGTAAATGTTTTTATGCATCCTAACGGATTTAAAGCATATCTAACTATAGATCAAGATCAAGTTGTATATCTTGGATCTAGAGTTAATCCGTGATGCATAAATCAAGAATTGAGCATAGATTAGTATAAATAGATGTTCGTACTCAATTGTGAGTACATGAATTCTTTATAATTGATAGCCATGAAGAGCATCTAAGGAGCAGAAGGCATAATTCATGCAAAGAGCAAAAACAGAATACATCAGTTAACAAGAACACACAGAGGCTACCGACGAGCAGATAAAGGTAATACTCAATCATGGAAGGATGATTAATAGTATTTTTGGAGCTTTATAGGATTTGTTTATCAACAATTGAAGATTACATTTATCATTAGATCAAAGACTTATGTAGTTGCATTCTAACAAGTGAATCACATTTAAAATCCTTTTGTAGAAGGTGGACTTAACCGTCCTTTGTAAATCTCTTAACAGAGTGCACACTTAACAGTGTTGTTGAAAGCTTCAAACGAAGTAGATCTTAACAGGTCTCTACTGTAATACTCCTAACAGGGTAGGTCATCAGAAGTGACCAAAATTGTAAGCCTTAACCGACTCTTCTTATCTGTAGATAGTGAAGTTTGTGGGTAACAATCCCCACCGCAGTTTTTACTTCCTTAACAGGAGTTTTCTGCGATACCATATCTTGTGTTATGTGTTATCAAATTTCATGTATGTTTATTTTACTGTTACATATCAAATGGAATGTATGATATGATTTCATATGCATAAAGAAAGATGAACGGATAGATAAGTTATTTTACAAACTGATGACTAAGGGTTAAAGGGCTAACCAAGAAAAGTTTTAGAGGTACTGATTCACCCCTCCCCTCTCAGTACAAATTATCTCAATATAATTCAATCAATTGGTATCAGAGCTAAGTCTCTCTCTTGAAAAGCTTAAAGACTTGAGAGAAAAGATCAGAGCAATGGATAAGTTCAGACTGGATATGACTATTGAGAATGAGCAATTACAAATGCAGATAAACTTTGAGTAGTACAAGGAGGCAAAGATAAAGCTAAGAAAACTTCTTGATGATAGACAGATTATGGAAACCAGGATGAATGAGAAAGACTACAAAGAAATGGAAATACAAGAGTACTTTGATACAACAAAATCATCATTGAGCAAAGCTTCAAATGTATCAGTTGAAGAAATTACAAGTATGCAAGAGATCAATCTACATCTGACAGATCAAATTAAGATGTTACAAATTGGTCAAGAGACTCAAATGGTAAAAATGATTGATGTTATGAATGATGCAAGAAAAGCTGAAAATGAAAGAACACTAGCCATTGATGATAGGAGGAAAATTACAGAGAAACTACAAGACAAAGAATCAGAGATTCAAAGACTCACTAAGCATCACCATGAGGTCACCAACCAGATCATTCTTATG
>MU226592.1:3353492-3369854 GCA_018584345.1 Thuja plicata
TATATATATATATATATATATATACTAAACACATTAGATATCAGATATGAATCAAATATTATATATGTATTAGATATATGAAACGTATTTGTATTCAATACTTCTGACACAAATCTGCAGGCTTGGGAATTACCTTAGGATTGCTATGAGATTTTTCTTGGGGATGCCAAATTTGGAAAGTCAACACAAAAAATGTGTTTAAGAGATTTTCTTGCATTTCCATACTTCGATGATGTAGCTGACAACTTTATTTTTTACACAAAATTAATAAAACAAAAAGGGTTTCTTAAGGAGAATGTCAACTTTCCACCAATTTAAATTCTGTCTAATTTTGAGTTTAATAAATAATTAGTATTCATTTTCTAATTGCATTACATCTAAAGTCCTGATTGATAGGATGATTCATTGTCTAAGTTTTGACAAAGTTATGGTGGTGAGAGACCCGAGTTTTTATATTTTAAAAAAGTTATAGTAAACAAATCATAATTAATTATTTACTTAAAAAAAATACAAAAAAATGTGTCACATTTGAGCATGAGTCTTCTACTTATATATAGAATTTTATAAAAAAATATTAGTATTTGATTGTGATTAGGGTGGTTAGACATACACCTACTTCTTATCTTTTTTCCTAAAACTTTTGTACTACTGCAATGAAATTTCAAATTTTCACCAAATAGGTTAAATGTTTTTCAAAAAAAAAACTAGTATCTGAGAAACTAAATTCAATATGCTATATATTCTATTCTTGCATATTTTTGATATAAGGTTGATAACGTGTTCAAATTTTAAAATTAAATTGCCTAACTCTATTTTTCTAAAATTTCATTGCCACTTAAGGGCCTAGTTTGGCCCACCATGATCCTGCACATACCCCTATATCCATGGATAAACTATCCATCCACTCTTGTTATTATCTAGCAATATTAATTAAAAACTTACAACAATATCCATTTGCTACATTGAAAATCCAACAATAACACAATCTACTTTTATGTGTTTATCAAAACCCCCATTGATTCCCTAAGAAAATCCTTGGCCTTTCATCCACAATAAAAGTTTTGTTTCATACATTTCATAGTTTGCAACTTAAAAGGGAATTAGCCATAAATTTATAGCTAATTTCTAACATCCTTCCGACAATGTGATTAGATCATATTAATGTCCTTCCCGCAACATGACCTTCTTGTACTGCAAACATCCTAGAATGCTAACTGCAGCATGATCTTCTTGTAGCACAAACTTCTTGCAGAAATGTGAATGTCCTATAACATGATTATTCATTACATTTGAACACATTAAGGTAGTTTTCTTGAGGTTAAAAGAGGAAAAGTTACTTGTGACTTGGAACAATATAGACTTATGTAAAGAAATTGTATATATAGGTTTTGTAGTGTCTAAAGAAGGGTTAAAGACGAAACCAAAGAATATTAAGGAAACAATCGATTGGCCTTCACCTAAGAGCATGTTTTAGGACAAAGGTTTTAATGACAGTGAGAATTTATAGGAAGTTCATAAAAAAAATAGTGGAATGTGTGCACCTATCACAAAGATAATGTAGGGTCAGAGGATAGATTTTTAGTGGACAATTATGACAAAATAGGATTTCAAGTGCTAAAGAAGAAAATAATAGAATAGCCAATGTTGGTATGCCCAGACTTTGGAAAAGTAGTTCAAGTGGTTCGTGATGTCAATGCTTGTTCAATTGTGGAGTAATAAGTCAAGATGGGATACCCATTGGCTAATTTAATGAGAAGTTAAATGAATAAAAGAAGAAATATTAGTTTTATCACCAAGAATTATATTGTATAGTATATAGCTTAATGAAGTGGAGGCATTACTTGCTGCCAGAGAGATTTTTATGATGTAATGACCACCGTGCCTTACAATATATATCAACAATCAAGACAACTTATACCAAATATGTATATAGAATGTGTGGAGTAATTAGAAAGTCTTTTTTTTGTCTTGAAAAATAGAACTAGAAAATTAAATATGGTGGTACACATACTTGGTAGAAAATGTTAATTGGTGAATGAGTTAATATTTAATATTTTTTAAGGATTTAAAGATAAGACACCATGGTTTCAAAGTATTTTATTCAAGATTTCCCATTGTTCAATGGGAAGAAGTTAAGCATACCTAGGTTCTCAATAAGAGGGAACATCATGACTGAAAAGCATAGTGGAGGCCTAAGTAGGCATTTCTAGATGGATAAGACATTGGCAAAATTGAATGAAGAATATTTTTGACCTAGAATGAGTGTTTATGTGAAAAGGATAGTACAAGGTTGTAGATTTCACCAACATGCCAAAGGGGTAAAATAAAATATAGGGTTGTATCAACCATTGCCTATACTAGAGAGACCATAAAGCACATGAGAATAAGTTTTGCTTTAGAGTTGCTTTCAAATATAGAGAGATAATGATTCAATAATAATAAAAATTAGAAAAATAGAGGTTTTCATAGAGCAAAAAGTATAGATTTTACAAACAAGCAAACAATTTGTCTTGTCAAATGTAAAAAAAGGAGTTCTTGTTACCTAGACAACTAGATTTAATGATAACATTGACTTTGGAACAAACCTAATTTAATATTATTATAAAAAGAGGTGAGCGAAATCTGTGGGTGTAATAACTCTAAATTATAACAATATAATCTATTGTGTTATTTAGTGCCAAAAGCAGTCTAATGGCATTCACTTAGAATAGTGAGCAATGAAAAGTTGCATATTGAATGGTAGCCCAAATGAAAAGTTTTAAAATAGCAAAACATAATCCTTAAATAATGGATAATGGTATGTTAAGGGTCATTTCTAAATAAAAATATTTAGAATTGTGATTAGTAATCAATGTTGTTTGTTTTTAGTTACAATGCAGCCCCTTCATTATAAATGGTAGCAATGGTAGCATCTATTTGAGGGAACTATTTTGTATTTGTCAATAAAACTCATAAAAGCCACCACCATAGAGAATAAAAAAGGTCACATGCTAAGAAATTGCAGTAAGGCTAGAAAGCACTGTCAACATTAATTATACTAAAGCAAACATTTGTATTTTGTAAATGAATCATAATTATCAATAGAGAAGTGACATACATAATTATCAATAGAGAAGTGAAATATGATTTAAGCTTATCAAATAAAACATTTATATCATACGTTCATGTTTGGACCACTGATTATGAAATAAGCAGAATTGTGCAGCCTAATCCAACAAAATCATCACATTAAACTAATATTTGACAGCTGGTATTCAATGTTTAACAATTAGAATAATCATACTTAGAGCCCCCAAAAAAAAAACTGTGTTCCATGTTAAAGTAATCATACCACAAGAGTAGAGAAGAAGATTCCAATGCTTTCTCTATGTCATTTTAATTGATGTAGAGAAGAAGATTCTGATGCCTTTTCTCCTGGTCATTTAGATTGAACTTGGGAATAAATTCTTAGAATCAAATATTGACTACAATAATTTCCAAGGAAAGTTGAAAAAATATTTCCCTCGTCATCACAAAGTTGGTCTTTTTCAAGCAGGTTTGGTAGTTGTTTGGGACTCTCAATCTTTTCCCACGTTCACTACGGCTGTTATCTGCAAACTTCATGGGGGCAGTGTGAAGTCCCATTTCCTTCTCCTTCTCACACCATTCAGAGGCGTAGTATTTTTCCTCACTTCTATCAAGGGCAGCTCCACCAAACGTCCCTCCCCATTGAGGAAAATACACAATGCAAACAGGCAGAGTACAACATAGTATCATAACTCCAATCAAGGTGATGCCCATTTCTTTGGTATATTTTGAGCTTGTGAAAAACAGCAGCTGAGTTAGCATTGCTCCCACCTTGCCCCCACCTCCTGTCATCCCTGAGATTATTCCCAATGATCTGCACAAGCCCACTTTCTTGTTCTTATAGAATTTTTCATAAACAATCGTAAAAGAGGATAAAATTTAAGATAATGTCTAATCCAATAAGTCAGGGAAGAAGTGGGCATCTTGTGATTTTGATTTAAATGGCGTATTTTAAATTTTAATTTATATAAACAGTTTATTTGAAATCACAATAATATATATGATAAATGATGCATTTTAAATTTTAATTTGTCTAAGTGATTTATCTAAAATTGCATTAATAAATAGATTCAACTGCATTTTATGTTCAAATGCTGGTGTTCTAAGTGGAACCTAAATCACACTACCATAAACTAGCATTTAATTCAACATAAGGATAATAAGTCTAATAGAATAATTCAAAGGGAACAAACGAGTGGCATTTTGTAACTGACTTAAATTACACACTTTAAAGTTTTAATTTATGTGGGTGGTTCATCTGAAACCAGGCTAATAGATGTGGGCATCTTGTGATTTTGACTTAAACACTACACTTTTTTTAATGTGTAAATCGTTCATCTAAAATCACATTAATGAATAGACACTGCTGTATTTTATATTTAAATGTCTGTTCTTTAAGTGGAACTCAAATTGCCCGATCAAAAAATTTAGCACATCGAACATAAGTATAATAGAACTGAAGATACTGTCTACTGTAATAAGTCAAGAAAAAAAGCAAACACTTTCTGATTTTTATTTAAATGGCATATTCTAAGCTTTTATTTGTATTGATGGTTCATCTGAAATCACACTAATGATAGATTCTATTGCATTTTATGTTCAAATCCTATCAGTTAAGTGGAATCCAAATGACCTAATAGAAAATTGGTATATTAGACATCTTGTCTAATGCGGTCAGAGAAAAAATTGGGCATCTTGTCATTTTGATTTGAATAGTAGATTTCGAGTTTTTGTTAGTGTAGGCGGTTCATTTGAAATCATACTAATAGATGTGGACATCTTAGGATAATTTTTGTAACTGATTCATCTGAAATCATACTAATAAATAAATAGACCTTCCTAAATTTTATGTTCAAATGCCTGTCCTTTTAGTGGAACACAAATTGCCCATTTAGATCAGTTGTCAAAACACTTCGTTGGTGAAGCTGCCACCAAAACTCAAATCTCCGCTGAATTGTTGTATTCACAGGCTTGTACCTATGCTTGACTGTACTCACAAAAAATAAAAGGAAAAAAAAATGATCAATACAAATAGTTAATCTAGAATTAGACTAATAAACAGACCTTACTAAAATTTATGTTCAAATCTAGTAGTTTAAGTGGAACCCAAATCTTCTGACAAAAAGTTGACACATTGAACACAAGGTACCTATTCTTTTAAGTCTTTTAAAGAAATAGGGTCTCTACCTGCGAGAAATAAATGGTATAATGCCAAATGTGGCCCCACACGCTGCTTGCACAAAAATGGAGAAGAGAATCATGACAGCAATTGAAAGGCTTAGAATTACTGCTCTGCACCAACCAGATACAGAGGAGACCCCCTGCAACCACAACCGCCCTCTCATTCCAAACTTGTGAGCAGTCATATCAGATTGAATTCCTCCTAAAGGACGAGATACTATGTCGGCCAGCCCAAATGTTGAAGCTATTATACCAGCTGTGTGGAGCTTCAGATCGTACTTGTCATAGAACTATTCTGCAATTATGTTTTGTCTATGGTTAACTCCACTCCGAAGCAATATCCATATGTTATGGCAAACACCCATGTCCTGTAATTAGTCACAGCGTACCATACAACCTGGATTTCAGAAGCAACACTGTCAAATTAATGTCCAAGGAAAAAAAAAGCCTGTTAAATCTGAACAATAGTAGCGTATGTACAATATTATAATAATAGAAGTAGTTGATCTTTGTGCGCATTTTCTAGAGGTAATAAGTGTTAAGTATATCTTTCCTTCAGTGGGGAAATGGATTTTTGCCAATCACTATTCGTGGAAATATGGGTCAATAAATTCGATTCAAAAGGTACAAATTTATGAGAGTTTCACCTTGTGAAAATCACCTAAATGTACTAGGGCTAAGTGGATCCTACATTTTCACAAGAGATGGGCTTGTGGTAATCATTAATCATGAAAATATGAGACGATGAGTTTGACTTTAAAACCACAATTATATGAATGTTTCACATCTCCTAATTGTAAAAGAGTGCTAAGTGGATAGGGGAAAGTCCCTAGTAGCCACTCAGGCTAACTTCGCACACCTAGAACTCCTAAATCGTAAGTCAATTTTTAACAATTTTTTCAGTGTAACTCCGTATGTGAGTTAAGAGCTTCAAGCTAAGGTTTCGACTTCTGGGTATTCATGGATCTCTCTGTAGAGATCGCCGAACACCAAGTGGTAAAAAAATGGCATTTTCAAAGTGTTGCCTAGAACCTGACTCCTAAACCCCCAATAGCCGACAATGATATATCAAAAAAAAAAACAATAGCCCCCCAATTACTAAACATCTAGACATATAATTATAAGATATTTTAAATGTGGGCCCGCTCACTATGCAACATTCCCTTTTATTGTTATCTTTTAATGTAACCACTTGGGCCCTTGCGTTAATCAAGGGCCCATATAATAATACCCCACAGAGGACCCTACAAAATCATCGCAGACGCAGTAACAAATCACGGTTACACGTTACTTGCTCATCGTTTGCCACCTAACCGCCCAAACTCAAGTCATTACCTATCTACAACTAGCCCTAAAATCGTGTTTATTTCACCTTCTTGTCATCATTTTCTGGAAACTTCATCTCCCACGAACGCTTCCCGTCGAAGTCATTTCTCTGCATGCGACGAGGGTTTCTCTGCGTGTGATGAGGGTTTCACAAGTGAGGAATTCCTTCATTGCCTCACAAGTATCAATGCTTTCGTAGGGTTTATTGTTGTAATGTTTTCGCAGGGTTTATTGTTAAAACTATTGCATGAAATATCAAAGAAATAGGGTGCATTGTCAATATTATGATTACAACTTCTAGTTTAATCATGAAAAGAAATTATATTCTTTTGCACTTGTATGGTTTCGTGTTTGTTCCAACTGTTTCTTGGTCTTAAATTTAGGGTTTGAGTCGGTTCATTCTATATTTTGAGTAGAATGTGTAATTATTGCATGACATGCAAAGACAATAGGGTATAGTGTCAAAAAAATGATAAAAGTTGCTAGTTTAATCATGAAAAGATATTGTATTCTTTTTCTTTTACAATTTTGTGTTTGTTCCAACCAATTCTTGGTCTTCAATCAAGGGTTTGAGTCGGTTGATTCGATAGTTTGAGCAGAATGTGTAATTATTGCATGGCATGCAAAGAAATAAGGTACAGTGTAAAAAATATGATAAAAGATGCTAGTTTAATCATGAAAATTTAATGTATTATTTTGCTTTTACGGTTTCTTGTTTGTTTCAATCGTTTCTGCGTTTTCAGCGTAGGGTTTTGCTCGGTCCCTTATTTTATAATCATACTGTTTCATTATTGCATGGAATGTCAAAGAATTAGGGTACAATGTCGAAGAATGTCAACGAATTAGGTTAGAATGTCAAAGAATTAGGGTTTCATTTGTTTTTACAGTTTCTTTTTTGTTTCAACCCTTTCTCTGTATCCAATTGAGGGTTTCTGTCTATCCATTTGTTCTTCAAATCATACTATCAAATTACTACATTGAATCTCAAATAAATTATTAGAGGTGCTAGTTTAATTCTGTGAGAATATTGCACGAAATGTCAAATAAATAGGGTACATTGTCCATATGATGTTAGAGCTACTAGTTTAATCATGAAAAGGTATTGTATTCTTTTTCTTTTACAGTTTCTTGTTTGTTTCAAATTTTTATGTGTTTAATCAACATTATTACATCAAATTTCAAATTAATATAGTACATTGCCGACAATATGATTCAATATGTTAGTTTAATCATGAAATTTTACTGTATTCATTTGGTATTTTGGATTCTTGTTATTTTTAATTGTTTATTTCACCTTCTTTCCATGATTTTCTCAAAACTTCATCTCATTTGCTAAGCTTACATTGACTCTGTACATTCAGAATTTGTCATTGAATTGTTTGTCACACTGATTCTACTCATTTGCTAAGCTTACATTGACTATATGCATTCTTGAGTTGACATTGAACGGTTTGTCACATTGTTTGTACTTATATCGTGTTTTCATCAATCAAGCTATTTCATGTTCTCACTCTATGCGTTTCTAACATGCCTCCAAGTTCTACTATTTTCAGTTAGTAAGGTGTTCACAGTATGTTTAGTTAGATGAATTGAAGCTCCATATTCTCATATTTGATAGTTTTCACTTAGTTATATAATGTCTTTCATAAATCAAGGTACTGCTCATTGCATGCATTATTTACATGCCTTCAAATTAGAGTGTATACATATAATTTTAAGATGTTTTAAATGTGGGACCACTCACTATGCCAAAATTCCCTTTTAATGTTGCATTTTAATATAACCACATGGGCCCATATAATAATACCCCACAAAGAACCCTACAAAATCATCACAAACCCAATAAGTAATCACAGTTACACATTACTTGCTCGTTGTCTGCCACATAACCACCCAAACTCAAGTCATTACCTACCCACAACTAGTCCTAAAATCGCATGTATTTCACCTTATTTCCATCATTTTCTCAAAACTTCATCTCCCGCGAACGCTTCCTGCCAACTTCATTTCTCTGCATGCGATGAGGGTTTCAGTCCATGACCACTCTCATTTGCAAAGCTTACATTGACTATGTGCATTCTTAATTTGTCATTGAGTTGTTTGTGACATTGATTCTACTCATTTGCCAAGCTTACATTGATTGTATGCATTCTTCAGTTGACATTAAATAGTTTGTCACACTGTTTGTACTCATTTGCTAAGCCTACAATGATTGTATGCATTCTTAAGTTGTCATTGAACTGTTTGTCACATTGATTCTACTCATTTGCTAAACTTACATTGTCTATATATATTCTTTAGTTGAAATTGGCTACATGCATTTGTCTTATAGTAATCTAGTAACATTATTGTACATGGAAAGTCAAAGAAATAGGGTACATTGTTGATAATATGATTAAATCTGCTAGTTTATTCATGAAATTAGCTTATTGTATTCATCTACTAGTTTAATCATGGAATGTTATTGTATTCATTTGCTTTTACGGTTTCCTATTTGTTTTAACCATTTCTCTCTATTTCAATCATGGAATGTCTCCGCATTATAAAGTTTACAATTGACTTTATTTATTTCTCTTTATTCATTGACTCTATGCATTTCTTTGTAATCTGCTACTTGAATCATGAAATGTTGTTGCACTCATTTCAAATCTTTTATTGTTCCTACAACCATTCTTTGTCTACATGTGACGAGGGTTTTTGTCTACCACTCCCAAGTGGCACATCCAATTGATGTTTAAAACTGCAAGTAAACATGTCATTCACGGGTTTTAGTATCTTTGGAGGATTACTGAAAGTTGTACTTAATTCTGCCAGGAAAATATCTTTTTTTTTTATATCATTATTTTGTACTACTTTGAGTATTCCTCCTAAAATACTCATATGCCTATGTTTAGTGAGATCTTTAAGGATTAAAATTATTAAATATGCTAGTTAATCATATTCCAGTTTGATTAAAACAGTTAGTTCAATCATTTAAATGTTGTTGTATTCAATTATTTACACAGTAAAAATAGTTTGATTATATTTTCTTGTTCATTTATTAAGGGTTAACATTAAGAAGTATGCAAATTGTAATCAAAGGTTTACCTATCATATATATAGGGTAAATCTTGTTCACTAATTATCAATCATATCTATAGGGTAAATTCTTTGGATCAATGGATTTGAAGCCCAGGAACTACCATATCAAAATCCCTATTAGGCAAGGGGAAAAACCTATAGACTTCATTCTAACTGAGGAATCTGCCATGGATTTGTTTGAAAACACACATTGTTTGAATGTTCAAGATGCTATTGTTGAGGTCATCGGGAAAGACCTTTATGCGGAGAGGCGTTGCATATATTCATCGCAGCTTGTATCTATCTTTCTATCACACGGCATGGACTTGTTGCAGTCTAGTGGTGACCTAAGATGAATTGCAAAGTCTTATGTTGACGAATGATTCCTTCCAAGGATTACTTTGGAGGAGGTCATCAAGTCATACGGCCTGTATAGTGGTGAGACATATGTGGCAAGAATTGTCCCCCAATCAATGCTGAAGCAAAGATGAAGATATGAGAATCATATTGAAAGCATTTACGGAGGATATAGTATATATTATGGAGGATAGATTCAAAAATGTATTTGAGAGGCATGGGTTGAGAGTGCCAGTGCACTTTTATGAAGATTTAGAGAACATTTATGAAGCCATTGGATTGCTGCTATTTCATGTGAACCATTTGCACCACTTTGGAGAATAATGCACAACTGGCATATACAAGAGAGATGAATAGATGGGCTATGTCTAGTGGGATCTTTAAGGATTAATATTATTGAATGTGCTAGTTTAATCATTTTAAAATATTTTTAGTGGGATCTTTAATGATCAACATTGTTAGATCTGCTTGTTTTATCATATTTGAATATTATTTAAAGTACAGGTTTAATCATGAAATTTTGTTGTGTGAATTATTGCTTATACGGAAAAAAAAAATTTCTTATATATTTCATTGGTCATTGGTCATTTTGAAAGAAGGCATCGAAAGTGCCCTACAAATAGGGATGTCATACTTTTTTTTGGACAATAGAAATGTTGTAAGCCACCAGTTGCTACACAAACAAGATTATACATTGTTGTTTGCCTAATGCAGTCTATCCTTTGGTGATAGTAATTAAGAAGAATAAACTCAAACTAAGTAGACGTGAACACAATTGAAGATATGGAAGTGATGACTTACAGTCCTTTCTATTTTCTATATGTTTTACAACACCCTTAATTGTAGGGTGTCTTTCAATGCTCTTTGATATAGTAATCTTATGTTCTCACAATATGCATTACTTATAAGCATTCAATAGTCACGTTCTCACATTTCACTGCTTTCAGTTACTTATGTCATGCTTTCAAAAATCAAGGTAGGGTTCAGTGTATGTGTTACTTACGTTAGTTCAGTGTATTCATGGTTTTAGTTAGTTACATGCATTCAAGGTTTACTATTTTCAGTTACTAAGGCATTGACAGTCTACATTATTCTACCAACATTCATAATTCATTTTCTCACATTACATTGTTTTTAGTAAGTTATATTGTGCTTTCATCAATCAAGCTATTTCAAGTTCCCTCTGTATCTGTTACTTTCATACCTTTAAATTATATTGTTTCAAGAGAAACGCATGGAGTCAATGAAAACTTCAGAATGCATATAGTGAATAGAACTCTCTCTCTCTCTCTCTCTCTCTCTCTCTCTCTATATATATATATATATATATATATGGTTCTACGTATGTGTTTCTCATCACTCTTACTTAGGAGCTCACTAATAAATGAAATAAACACTGAAAATTTGAAATACAAAATTGAATTAATGAAGCCATTGTAGGAATAAAAATAAATGGAAATCAAGTGCAATATGAAATGATCAATTCTTTTCCTCTTTATTTTCTATGATAAATCAAGTTCTCTTATATTGTCTTACAATATCATGCATGGATTATTACAATGATAAATTTCTGTGAGATTATTACTTCTAACAGTTGCAAAATTTTGCAGGTATGAGAGGTAGTGAAGACTTGAGCAAGGCGTGTGGATGATCCCAGGTCCATGTAATTGTGTTTCTCAACACTCCAATTTAACTTTGTTTATGAACACTCCAATTTGATTTGGGAAATCTTAATCTTACATGGTTATATTATTTTGGTTTTTGTCATAATATATCTTACTTTATTTCATGTTTCCATCACTTCCTGATTAGTAGGTAAAGCTGGTACACATTACAAATGATGCGTAGAAGATACCAGTTGCATACAGGTAAATTCTTATTGAATTTACTAAGGTTTTGACCTAATGGAGTGTTTTTTTAAAGTGTTCATTTCATCTATTTTTAAATATTATTATCTCTTTAACATTGTTATTTAATGTTGTCAACTTCATTTAATCTATTTCTCATATTCCACATGTTCATGTTATCAATCAATATAGCTTAGTATTTGTTAATCTGATTTATGATATTGAAACAATGCAATATTTCTGAAATTGATTCATTGTGTATGTCTAAAATATTTCTCATGGTTGATTTTTAATAGCTGGTAATTGTGCATTGTTGCATTCTTTGAAGTCTATTCAATTGTGCTTTTTGAACTCTATTCAATACTTTAATTTATCTATTGGTCATATTCATTTTATAGTTGTTAATCGTAGGGTGGCTTTCGATGCCCTTGTAGGATTGTAATGCACATTTCATACTTGGATTCCAATGCACTTTGTATTGTATTCACTTCAATAATGAACATCTTGTTGTCACTTCATTGATGAAGCACGTGCATTAATTATGTATTATGGAATTAAGAATTTGTCATAGTTGCTAATTTGTAATTTTTTTCAAGTTTAAAATAACCACCCAGATGGACATTGGTGTTGCAAGGCTCAATATGTTTGATTTTTGGAAGTGGTTATGAGCTTTAGACACATAGTTGGCCCTTGCAACAACACATGTTTGTGTGGGTGTACGTTGGTTATTAATTGCGAAAGAAATTATGTCATGAGAATTATGTACTATTAACAAAATATGAAAACAATCCTCCATATGAAAACATAAGTCTAAATTCATTATAAAAAATCCTTCCATCATCAGAAATTACGGTCCTTGCATCAATAGGTAGGTTCCATTATGAGCCGAACACTGTGCATTAATGTCTCCAACAAATAGACAAGGATACAACACAACTAAAAATCAAGTTCCAATTATAACATCCACTTCCATTGTCATCATTGTATATCATATGAACAATAGGTAGCATCCATTACAAGAGATAGTGTGTATCAAAGTCTCTCTAAAAAATGGACATGGGTAGACAACAACTACAAATCAGGTTTGAATTATAACAACCGCTTACATTATCTCATTCATATCATCAATACCTTCCATTAGGGAGCTTCATATTCAGGATCATATTCTCCTTCCTCTATGTCGGATGTGTTGTCTTGTTGTCGAATATGTAAATCTACAAATAGAGCATCAACTTATGGTTGAGGTGGTTGTTCTTTCCAATAGAGAGCTTGTCGAACATGTAGCATTGGTTGACGAGGTGAGTTGGCTGAATGTTTTCCTCCTCTAGTTGCTTGAAGCCTTGTAAACATCCATATTGGGTGACATTTCCTTGTCCAAGAAGGAAACCATTCAGGTTCAGAAATATGATCTGGTTTACATGGACTAAACTGGCTCACAAATCATCGATTTATTAGATTAGTTTGAGTGGACAAAATTCTCACTTTAAAAAGAAATTAATAAAAATTGAAATCAATAGGAAATTTAAAATATTCACCTAGAAATGGTCCCTCAAAGAAATATTTAATAGTTTCTCCATGATTATTCAACCATTCCTCTTGAATTCGGATATGGGTGGTTCCCTGGACAACTATATTCCATTCCTATAAGAGAAAGGCTTCGATTAGAGTTGGTCAATTTTCTCCATACATGTTGACCAAATAAGTTTTAATTTCTTCATCAATTGTTTTTGGACGAAAATATAACATGATTCATTCTTGGGCAAGTTTTGTACTTGTATATCCAAATTTTATGGATTGTTGATCATAGTCTACCAATTGATGATAGTGTAGATTATGGCTATATCATCCATATCCTATTTGGTGACCAACATAAAGAACCTTTTCCCTAATAATGTTTCATGCTCCCTTATTTGTCCTTTGAACACCTTCCCAGGTGAGGAAATCTGCAAATTAATGAAACAGATGGCTTAATCAATTCAATTTTGTATTACAATTTGTCAATGTTTATTTTGTTAATTTCCAGCCTCATATGTAACTTATTCAATCTTACTTATTCATATTTTGTACTCCAATTTTAATTCTTACCTTATCAAAAACTGTATGCGTTCTTAATTTGTTATTGAGTATAAGAGCACAGGGACATTTGACAAGTTGCATTGTTAAGTTTTCATTGACTATATGCCTTTCTGTTTAAACATTGACTATATGGATTCTTAAGTTGTTATTGAGTATAAGAAAAATGTGACATTGACTATATGCATTGTTAAGTTGTCATTGATTGTATTCCTTTGTCTTTAAACATTGACTCTATCATGCATTTCTCTTTAACATTCACTATATGCATTTCTCTTTAGCATTGAACTGTGAAACAAATAAAGTTGTAAAACGTAAATCTAAATTCATAATACAAGTTGCATTATCAAACTCTCCTTCACATATACACAAGGATACACAGCAAGTACAAATTGGGTTCCAATTATAACAAGTGCAACAACATTATATTGTTTACTTATATCATATGGCACAAAAATTACATCGTATGGCATTATCATTGTTTATTTTCATATGAAATGATTACAATTAAGTACAAAAAAGTAAAAAATTGTGCTTCCAGAATATTCAAATTTTTAAAATGTCTACAATACCACCTTGATTATCCATAAACAAAAATATAGTTGTGGTTTCGTTCAACATAGATGATTGCAATTAAGTAGCGCACGTCCAAAAAAAGGCAGCAACATTAATAAAGAATTTACAATGGCTATAATCGACCTTAAGTATCTATAAATGTCGGTAATGTAGGAGGAGTCTCGTATCCATTAACAATACTCTCTCCTCCACTTGTAAGAGATGTCAGTTGGTTAGGATTGTTCTAGATGAGATTGACTAGTTGAGTGAGCAATGTGGTGTTGTGTTCAGGATTGGTTTCTATCTATGATGAGGATTGAGGGGCTGCACTTGATGTGTATTAATATTCACTAAGGCAAGGAAAATATTACTCAACATGTCAAGCAGAGTTGGGTATTGCGGGGGAAGAGGCGTGGTAGGCCTACCGACCGTATTTAGGGCAAGTGTAATGTATGTATTTTATAAAGCGGTTAGGACTATAGTTTTGATAGGGGTACTAACTATTTTTCCCTTCTTACTTCTACATCTCTTAGGCATATTTGGGTTTTTCTCTCTTTATCTCTTGAGGTGTTCCTTTCAACATGCCTTCTCCTTTGCTCATTTTTCTTTCTCCTTGGTTCTCTAGGTCTTTGTCCTTGCCTCTGTACCCTCATTATTTCTGCTTCTTCCACATTTTCCTCTCTTTCATATTTCCTCAACCTTACTGCTCCTTGCATTGTGTGTCTCCTCCAATTGCTTCTTCATTTATTCCTATTGCTGAAGTTGTGCAATGTACACATGGCATGTGAGTATCCATGATTTTCTGCTTAGATGAAGCAACCCTGAACAAGCTCCATGTGTAGATTTTTGCATTCTTTTCACAAGAAGTATGAGGAATCTTCTCATATTTAAATATGGTTATTTGTTGTAATATGGCACGCATGACAAAACTTCAACATCATGGTCACTTGTGTCATGTTTATCAACACATGTTTTTGTTGGACTCAATGGGAAGTAGTACTGAGAGGGGAGGGGTGAATCAGTACCTCTAAAAATTTTAACACTTTACCCAATTTATCATTAGTGATCATTCAATTCTGATTTACCAACCATTACTGTTATTCTTTCTTATGTAGACATTGTTTGTTAACAATATTTACAATCATCCATAGAAACATTCATGAAATTAACAAACACATAACACAAGATATGATATCGCAAAAAACTCCTGTTAGGAACTAAAAATTGCGGTGGGGATGGCACCCACAAAACTTCACTATCCACAGAATGGAAGGGAGCCAGTTAAGGCTTACAATTTGATCACTTCTGATGATCTGCCCTATTAATAGTATTAAGGTGGAGACCTGTTAAGATCTACTCTGTTAAGAGCTTTAGCAACATTGATTTAAGTGTGCACTCAGTTATGAGATTTACAAAAGGACGGTTAAGCCCACCTTTCTTGAAAGGGTTTCATTAGTGTACTACACTTGTTAGAATGAGTACAAATGTTGACCTGACTGTATGCAATCTACTATTGCTGATTTACATATCCATTAAAGATTTTACAATAATAATATCACCTTAAGTGATTGATGAATACCTTTTATCTGCTTGTTGGTAGCCTCTATTTTGTTCTTGAAAACCGAATTGATTTTGTTTGTGTTCTCCTGCATGAATTCTCTATCTGGTCTTTAGTTGCTCTCTGTGGCTACTATCTTCATTGAACAACAACTATTCTTAATGGATCGAGCACCTATTTATATAAGTTATTTGACCTATCTTGGAATTCACGATTTACAATGTTAACTCTCAGATCCAAGGTTTACAACTTGACCTTGATCTTTAGTTTGCATGTTTTAAAATAGTAAAATGAATTAAAACAATAAATATTACATTGCTTCCTCTGCACATAATGGAT
>MU226592.1:3415418-3444730 GCA_018584345.1 Thuja plicata
TAACAAAGCTTGTATATGTAATAATGTTATGATGCAGATTCAGGTGCAAGCGAATAAAGTGGCTCTTGAAGTAGCTCACCTGCAGGAGCTACTCAACCATTGGGGCAATGCTCCCTGTATGGTTGCTCGGGTGCCTCTGGATGCCCTATCTACTGAGGGCACGCCTCCCAGAGGCCGCCGCTGCGAGCACAGTTCTTCAGCGCGCCGCTCGCACACTCCTCGGTCCCAGGCTCCTCGACACCACTCTCCGAGAGGTGGTGGGGACGGATGGCGGCACCGCTCGGCTTCTCCGCCTCCTCGGCCTTCTGGGTGGGCACTGGCTCCGGCACAGTCTGCTCCTCCTGATGCTCCTGGTACTCGCCGGGGTTGGGATTGGCCTCCTGCCACCTCTTCCAAATTTCCCCGCCTGGCTCTTGCTATCTCCCCACCCAGGGCGGAAGAAAAAGAAAAAGAAAAAGAAGATGATGATGGGTGGTCGCTTCCCGACCCTCCTGTCAATCCCACTAAGGCGTGGGGACCTGATGATAAAGATCCTCCACCTTCTGCTACTGCTCTTGCTGCCTAATGGCCTTATATTTTTTTGATGAATAGTCTTCGTTTCCAGCTTTTGCCGTGTGAACTCTACGGGGTGATTTTTATATCCCCTGGCCCCTTTTTTGTGGATATGTAACTTTAATATTTTTATAAATAGAAAAGGCACTATTCATCAAAAAATATGAAATATAGTAATAGTAGTTGTTTCATTTTTATGGGTATTATTTGGAGGAAGCGATGTAGAATTTCATAGCTAATACTACAAAATGAATTAGATCTAGCTAAAAGAAAAGAGGAGCAAAACTTGCAAATATGAAATACAATTTAGAAAAATAGAGTTGTAAATGAAATTCTATTAATCTCACATTCTATAGTTGCAAAGATGTATATTTATACAAAGTTAACCACCACATAAAATAAGAGTTTGCGGCGAATAAGAAATCTAACTACTATAAACATTGTCATTATAGTGAAGGAAGATGTAGAAACCTAAGAAATCCTTAATTAGCTTATTGCATGGAAAAGGAGATCCAAAAATCACGAAGATAGAGGACAAAAAAATAGACTGTAGTTAGATCCACAATTTATAAAGGTAACATAAGTTGTTATGGTAACACCCCCCCCTTAAGCCCAACTAAGGAGAAAAGTGGAAAGTGGAAAAAACCACTAGGAACAAAAATCCCCCTCAAAATTAACATTAACTCCACATGTCAACTACTATGATGTAGTGTCCTTCACCCCAAGAAAGATGCAGAAAAAGTGAAATGAATGAGATGATGTAGCCAAGTCCATAATGTGTAGTACCAATGGTAGATGCTCGAAACTAGATGTAGAAGGTGGTTCGTGCTCTTCAAACAACAGTCTTCCCTTTAGGAAGAAACAAAACCAAAGATGTATGAATGAAGTCTCCCCAATCCAAAGAGGAATATGTAAGAAGAAAACTCAAGATGTATGATGTCTCAAAATCTGCTCAATGGTCTCTATGTTGATGCTAAATGTTGTCATAATCAAATTAGACATTGCTGAAAATGACAATTTAGAATCTCTTGCAAGCTGATGTAGAGCACAATAAAAAATCTTATGCATCTCCTCAGAAGGAAAATAGATCTCCTAAAAATGTTGTGCAAATGTATCTAAACTCATATCAATCTATGAGGAATGATCATGTAGAAAATGAAGAAGGGGGTCAAAAAGTTTGCTCACAACAACCGAAGAAGAATCACCTTCATTAAAGAGAAGGTGTACTCGAAATCAATACTATCATCTAGAACTGAAATGAGGGATTCTACAAACAAAAATGAGATGTATGATAGAAATTGATCTCAATGAACTGAATCCAGAAGACATAAATGATCATGTTGCAAAGAATCATTGGAAGCTTTCAATAAAGGAACTCTAAACTCTGAAGAAAGAACATGTCCATATGAGTTATCAATAGGGATCATCCAAGAAGGATTTATCCAAACAAGATGGGGCAACAAAAATCTTAGTATCATCCATAGAAGCCTGGCTATCAAAGGAAACATCACTTTTAGATGAAGAATCAATGTCTCCATACAATTGTTAGATGATGGTCCAAGCAATGAAAGGACACTCAATGTGCTCTATGTGATGTAGAGTATCCTTTGAAATAATAATGCATATTAATCTGAAGAACATGTCATTACTATTCAACCATGCAATTCTTTGTTCATAGTCGGTTGGATCAAGAGCTTGTCCATGGAGATAGGGTAGTAGATCATGCTCAATGCAGTGATTCTCTATCCCTTCTTTCCAGGATAAATAATTCTTTGAGGTTAGCTTGACAACAAAAGGATGAAAAAATTACTAGACATGATTAACCCCCTCATAAATGGAACTTTATTTCAGTTCATGATTACAAAAAATACATTAGAGACAACCCCCAAACTAATGAAAAAATTCCATTCTATCTAATAACTCTGATCTGCAATATCTTCAAAGAAAATTTATGCACTCCTTCCTAGAAACCATGGGCTCGGATACCATATAGAATTCCATAGCTAATACTGCAAAATGAATTAGATCTAGTTGAAAGAAAAAGAACAGAAAAACTTGCAAATATGAAACACAAAAGAAAAATAGAGCGGTGAATGAAATTCTATTAATCTCACATTCCATTGTTAAAAAGCATGTATATAAATATATAAAGTTAACTATTGCATAAAATAAGAGTTTACGGTGAATAAGAAGTCTAACTACTGTAAACATTGTCATTACGATGAAGGAAGAAGCAAAAACCTAAGGAATCCTTAGTTATCTTATTGCATGATAAAGGAGATCCAAAATCATGGAGATAGCAGACAGTAAAAGAGACTGTTGTTAGATTTGCAATTTACAAAGGTAACAAAAACAAGTTGTTATGATAACAAGCAATTGTTAACTGGTTGTTCTTACTAGTGACGAGTTTTTGGGAATTATTATTCATAAAATTATGGGCCAATGAATACAATTCAAAATTCACAAATTTATGAGTGTTTCACTCTTTTGGGCATCAGCTAAATGCAAGGAGTGCTTTTTTTTTTTTATGGATAAGGGGTCATAGCCGAGATGATATTTTAAACAACATCTTGCCAATACCAAATCCAAAAAACACTACACAGGAATCCTCTAGAAGCCTCATCCTAAAAAATCAATCTGGCACATCTTCAACCAAAATCTTGGGTGTCCTGCCTCTTCTTGTTACTTCCCTACACTTTCCTTCCCTTTCCCATGGTCATAAATTTATTCCACTCCCAAGCTTAAAGTTTTAAGTCTGCAGTTTAAATTTAATGCTTTTATAGCTTGCTCCAAATATAGCACAAATTACTAACATATCTGTCAAAAGGACTAAAGAAGCCCTCTTATCTTTATCTCCATCCTTCCTGGATGTCATGTTTTTTTATCATAAGGAGTGTTAAGTGGATCACATGTTTTTATAAAAGATGGGTTTCTGGTAACCATTAATTATGAAATTATGGGTCAATTATTTTGACTAAAAAACTATAAATTTTTTAGTGCTTCACCTGACAAGTATCACCTAAGTGCAATGAGTACTAAGTGGATCATTCATTTTCATGAGAGATGGTTTTTAACTTTATACAATCCACTACTCATGAAAGTATGAGATGATGAATTTGATTCAAAAACTACATATTTAGGAGTGTTTTACTCTTGCAAGCATCACATATATGCGATGAGTGCTAAGTAGATCATTTGATCTCACGAGTGATGTGGTTGCGCAAACCATTACTCATGAAAATATAGGTCAATAAGATTGACTGAAAAATTATATTTGATGAGTATTCCATCTTTTCATGCATCACATAAATGCAATCAGTGCTATGGAGTTCATCTATTCTCATGAGAGAGGTTTCCGCCAACCATCCAGGATCAATGGGCTTGTCTAGAAAACACTACAAATTTTTGAGTGTTTCAATTTTCTAAATGTCACCTCGATGCAATGAGTGCTAACTGGATCATTAATTCTCATGAGAGATGAGTCTATGAAAATCACCACTCATAAAAATTCTGAATTTGACCCATAAAATACAAATATAAGAGTGTTTCACTTGTCTTAAGATCACATTGATTCAATAAGTGTTGAGTGGATCATTCATTCTTATGAGAAATAAATTTAGATCAATCAATACTCATAAAAATATGGGTTAATAAGCTTGACTCAATACTAAAAATTTAAAAATATTTCACTTTTGTAAAATTCATCTAAATGCAATGAATGATAAATGCTTATGTAGTTCAACTTAACATTGTTCAGACTTTATAACACAAAAAAGAACTTAAACTTGGAAAATTCATCCTTGGGTTTTTCTCCAGAGTCACTGAGAATGACATAGTTACCATCAGGCATGTCCTGGCCAAGAGAAAGATCAAGGAAAATCATCAAAACATGCACACACCCAGGTACAAAGAAAGAAACTTACCATGCAGTGAAAGGAATAAAGCCCATAGTTTCATGAATGACATCATAAATCAAAGGTATAATAATTTGAGTTGCACCACCACCAAGATTTCCCCACCCAACAACAACCCCATTGGCCAGACCCACAATAAGCAAAGAAAGCAACTCGCCAGATAGTGAAAGGAGTGAAGCCCGTATTTTGATGAATGCCATCATAAATCAAAGGCATAATAAGCTGAGTTGCACCACCACCAAGATCGCCCCACCCAGTAGCAACATCATTGTCCAGACCCACAATCTTGCTATTAAACATGGATGTCATCATGAACTGGCAAGACACAAATGTGACAAGAAAGAACCCAATGAAAAATCTCACAAGAATGAATCCCAGAGCTGAACTAAAAAATGCTATAGCAAAAACAACATGCTTTGACAACATGATAATGAAAGCGCAGCCATAGTGAGGGCCAAAAATATCACATACAACACTCATGCACAACCTTCAAAATATTGACCCCGACATGGAGGGAATTACTACATTATCAATGTCTTCCTCGTGCAAGTTTAGATTAGATTGTCTTGTATCATAGGAATTAGTGGCACCACTGCAAATGTTGAGATCTAAAGTACGTGAAAAAGGACAACCATGAGAGGTGAAATACTCTCATGTGGGGATTCTCAAAAGAATTTAGCTTCAGTTTCTTTGCCTTGTGTTCTGGATCTACAAGTAGGCTAAGTTTTGTATCTGAAAGATCCACGACATCGATTCTTAGAGCTATTTATTATGGCCTTATTTGTGGTGACTTGTGCATTGGTGCGGTTTCTTTGGGATGAGAGGACGGATGATGAGTTAGTACCTTAATAGTTAGTTATGGGATCGTATGGAATGATATATTTCCTTAGTTTGGAAATATTGGTTTCACTTGGTGTGATTAGTAGCACACCTATATGTGAGTGTACGTAGATGATTTTCAGATTTGGGAGATGGTGTGTCATGTTCTTGGAGAGCTTGATATCATGGTTTAGTGGGACCTTTACCAATGATCATGTATTCATCACATGGTGATAGATGATCTTCTCTAGTGATGTGGATAGGTTGGAGGGATTCTTACATCCTATTGTTGCAGAAGGGTTCCTTCACATTTGCATGTACACTATTTGAGGATGTGTAACATCTTAGAGCCACTGAGGACTCTTCATTCTCTTGTTGAGGTGTTGGTGGTGCTTGATAGGTGATGTCGGTATTATGTCATGGTATACACTTGATCATGCATTAGATTTTTGGCATGATACATTTCTCTTGAGACCATAGATTTTCCACTTGGAACATGTGATGTCCTAGGAGGGATGGTTAGATCATGATGTCATGGTGGGTTCCTGATTCAGATGATTGGAGCTTTGATAGTGGTTTGGTGAGTTCTCTTTACATATTGGGTACATTTTCATGAGAAACTTCCTAAGGGTGAAAATATCCATTTGGATCTTAGCATGGGTTGATCAGTTTTTTGTACTCATGAATACATTTAGAAACTTAGGTGAGGCTAGTATTGTCTCGAGATGAGAGACATGATTTTGAGATGGATACCCTTGATGATATTTTAGTAGGAATTATGAGGAGCCTACACCTTGGTTGGAAATGAGTTCAACAGAGACCTATGAGGATATTTCTCTTGGATAAGTCATGATTACTTGCGTATCTTAGGATAGCATTCTCATTCTCCACTCTTGGTCTACTTGGCAATTTATCACTTGAGAGGTATTGCCCATTTTCTTTCAAGTGCTTTATTCTTTACTTTCACATTCATAAATCTTGAGTTGTGCTCAGATGGTTATGGAGGATTCATTATGAGAGATAGATAGCATGGTTATCTCCTAGGGATCATATTTTCATTTATGATGATAATAGATGGTAGTGGGCTGATTTCCTAAAATAGGAATGGAGTAGTTTTATCTTCTTTGAGAGGCTTACATCCATGAAGATTCTTTCTACTATTTTATGTTTCATCTCGTGAGGTTGAATGGTTTTGGATGTTGTTGTACTGGCTTTTCTCTTGGGGTTTTGAAGGAGATCATACTTGGCACAACTGGCATTTAGAGGTGTTTGTAGTCTAAGGATGTGCTACATGTTTATGGTTCACAGTTTCTCTCTTTAGTCTTAGTGATCTTCTTGGATGTTTGGGTTCACAAAACATTATTTTTTGAGATCTTAGGTGGAGCTGTGGTTATCACTCTTTTGTGGTCATGTGTCATCACTTATACTTTATTATTTTTTGGCGATGACATGGTGATTCCTTTATCTCTTTCCTTTGTTGAATGTGGAGAACTTGGGAGAGTTGTAGAGATTGATTGAGAGAGATAATTCGTGCAGCAACTTTGTTGTAGAGTTTTCATATCTTTGTGGATGGTCCTTGGCACTACATGGTTACACTTTCCATCTATTGTGATTGGTAGACTCAACTATGCCTTTGATCTTTAGATTTGAAATTACCCAAGTAGTGGGATTTCATGTATGTCTTTGGTCTTTATTGACTGGTTTGCATATAGAGCTTGAGTTTGCAGTTTATGGGTTGGTTATGTTGGTGGAGTGAGTTTTCTGATGTTGGATACCTTTGAGGTACGGGTGATTGGATGGGTTAGAATTTCCTGTTGATTCTATTTCAGTCTCGCGGGTTTATCAGTTAGAGTGGAGAAATCAATTTGGTTGTTGTTATGGCTAATGTTTTATCTTGTTTTCTGGAGGATTACTTCACATTTGTGTTGGGATTTGAAGTTGATGCTTTTGTATAGCTCCTGAGAGCAATGGAGTGGTGATAGTATTTTGTAGCCTTTTTTTATCCTTGGGATCTTATGCTTGTGTTGTTTAGACTAGTGTCTAGATGGAGCACAAAAACATGTTTGAGATTTGTGTGGTTTCATGGATGGTTGTGATGACGTGGTTTCATTCTTTTGACTCCTTAAAAGTTGACATTGTAGACTCTTGAAAGGTCTTTGACAAGTGGGAGGATGTTGGCATTAAGGTGTCTCAACCTTAGGGTCCTAACATGTTGAATTATTTAATTAATTGATTTATCCTAAGTTATTAACTTCCTAAGTTGTCATATGCTTTGTGGGATCTCTTGGTGAGGTGGCATCCTACATGGTAGGTGATGATATGAAAAATTTCTTATATTATAGGAAGTTGGTACCCACTTGAAAGATGCTAAGTTTTGGGAAAATATTGTCATATATTTCCATTTGGAGCAGAAATTGATTTGGGAATTTCTATGTTGACTAAAGAGTCTTGGTTTGCAATTTCTATTGTGCATTGGAGTTGTATTTTAGAAATTGGCATTTATTGGAGATTTCACTTTTGACAAGTGGAGTGAGGTAAGGAAGGTACCTATTCCTGGTCATGGTAATTTTTTTAATATTGTACTTGCATTGTATTTGGAAAAATGACCATTATGGATGAGATAGGTCTTGTTGCCTTCAAATTTGCTATGAGCAACATGTCCAAGAATCAACAAGTTGTTAACATTATGACACAACTTACCTCTTAGGTGTTGAAGGTGGTTTTGGAGACCATGGGCACCTACCTCTTGTGTTGAGCTCTATATATATGTTGATGCCTTAGTTGATTTAGGAGAGATAAGAGGAGTTCATTTCACAAGGTTATGCTGTTGGATATTCTCCAAGATGGAACAAGATGTAAATCTCCATGAAAAGGCTTAGAGACTGAAAATGTATTGTAACTTCTTGTTGAATAATACATTGGCTCGATATTTTGGAGTGTGGGGTTTTTTACTCAAAAGGGTTTTCCCCACGTATATCTGTGTTTTTTTGTTTTGTCTCACTCTTCTAGTTTCATTATTCTAGAATATTAAATCTATATGATGTAATGTTGCTGAGATGTCTTAGATCTGCAAATTGCAATTACTTTCCTCTCAGGTTTTAATCGTGAGAAACCAACTATGTTTGTTTTCGGTTGTATGACATAGTAGTATGTGCTTGTATTAGTTTGTCGGAAGCCATTGAAGCAATTATTAGATACATGATGTGCATACTGATCTCAGATGGCTTTTTGAGATGCCCTCACTTCCCTACAAGAATGGTGAGCAATGAAAACTTGCATATGAAATGGTAGCCCAAATCAAAGATTTATAATAGAGAAACAAAATCCTTAAAAAATGAATAATGGTATGTTAAGTGTCATTTCTAAATGAACATAGTTAGAATTGTGACTAGTAATTAATGTTGTTTGTTTTTAGTTACAACACAATCCCTTAATTATAAATGGTAGCATCTATTTGATGAAAGAAACTGAGGGAACTATTTTGAACTTGTCAATAAAACTCATAAAGGCCACTACCATAGAGAATAAAAAGAAGTCACATGTCAAAAAATTTCAGCAAGATCAGAAAGCTTTGTCAACACTAATTATACTATAGCAAAAATTTGTATTTTATAAATGAGTCATAATTATCAATAGCTCGAAGTGACATATTATAAGCTTGTCAAGTAAACCATTTATATCAATAAGATTGAGTTCATGTTCAAACCACTAATAACGAAATAAGTAGAGTTGTGCAGCCTAATCAACAACATCATCACATTAAACTAATATTTGATAGCTGTCATTCAATATTTAACAATAAGAATAAGATTACATAGAACCATTTATATCAATAAGATTGAGTTCATGTTCAAACCACTAATTATGAAATAAGCAGAATTATACGGCCTAATCAACAAAATCATCACATTAAACTAATATTAATATTAGCTTAATATTTGATAGCTGTCATTCAATATTTAACAGTTGGAATAAGATTACATAGAGCCAAATAATATAAACTTTGCTCGATGTTAAAGTAATCATACCACAAGAGTAGAGAAGATTCTAATGCCTTTTCTCTTGGTCATTTACATTGAATTTGGGAATAAGTTCTTAGAATCAAATATCGACTACAATAATTTCCTCGGAAAGTTGAAAAAATATTCCCCTGCTTGGGGATCTGTCAATTTTTTGCCACGTTCACTACGGCTGTTCTGTACTCTGCAAATTTCATGGAGGCAGTATGAAGTCCCATTTCTTTCTCCTTGTCAGACCATTCAGAGGCGTAGTATTTTTCCTCACTCCTATCAAGGGCAGCTCCACCAAACATCCCTCCCCACTGAGGAAAATACACAATGCTAACAGGCAGAGTACAACACATTATCATAACTCCCATCAAGATGATGCCCATTTATTATTTTTATTTTTATTTTTTTTTGAGCTTGTGAAAAACAGCAGTTGAGTTAACATTGCTCCCACATTGCCCCCACCTCCCGTCATCCTTGAGATTATTCCCAATGATCTACACAAGTTTACATAATGCAATTTTTTAGGACACACTATCTACGTTTAAATCAAATTAGTTCTTTATAAATGATATTAAATTTTAAAAACCTATAATTTATTTTAAAAATAAGAATTTTAACATAATAATTTTTTCATATTATTGTCTCATACATTATAAAAATTTTATATTTTTTTTAGCTTAAATTATAGGTCACTTCTCTATTATTATTAAATTATTATTTCTAATAAAATTGAAAATTATTATACTTAATTAAATTGAAAATTATTATTATTAGATTATTATTTAAAGTATTGATTTGTATGTGTGGTTCCTTTGAAATTATATTGAAAGATAGATGTGTGTATTTTTGTGATTTTTATTAAAATAGTTCATCTGAAATCACACTAATAAATAGACTATGCTGTCTTTTATATTGAAATTCTGTTCTTTAAGTGGAACAAGAATTGCCTAAGCAAAAATCAACACATCCAACACAAGAATATATAAAACTGAAAGTAATGACTTATATAATAAGTCAAAAAAAAGGTAAACTTTTCTGATTTTGATTTAAATAACATATTCTAAACTTTGATTTGTGTGAATGGCTTAAAAAATTTACACATTAGACATCTTATCTAATGCAATAAATCAGAAAAAATTAAAAAACATATGTTTGATTTAAAAAATATTTTAAATTGTATAGATAATTAATCTAAAATCAATTTAATAAATAGATTCTAATTCAAATGCTATCATTTAAATCACCTAATTAAAAATTGGCACATCGAACACAACGTATCTATTCTGCGTGACATTTCAAGAAAAAATAGGGTATAATGCCAAATGTGGCTCCACACGCTGCTTGCACAAAAATGGAGAAGAGAATCATGAAAGCAATTGAAAGGCTTAGATTCCCTGCTCTGCCCAGCCAAATACAGAGGAGACCTCCTGCTGTTTGCAGGATCCACATGAGTACCCACAACCGCCCTCTCATTCCAAACTTGTGAGCAGTCATATCATATAGAATTCCTCCTAAAGGACGAGATAATATGTTTTCCAGGCCAAATGTTGAAGCTATTATACCAGCTGGATGGAGCTTCAGATCGAACTTGTCATAGAAGTATTCTGCAATTATGTTGTCTATGGTTAACTCCACTCCGAAGCAGTATCCATATGTGCAAACACCCATGTCCTGTAATTAGTCACAGCGTACCATACCACCTGGATTTCAGAAGCAGCATTGTCAAATTAATTTGTTTAGCGTAAAAGAAGCCTGTTAAATCTGAACAATAGTAGTGTATATACAATCTTGGAGAGAAAATTTATAATAATAGTTGTTTTATCTTTATGGGTATTATTTAGAGGTAATGAATGAGTGTTAAGTGTTAAGTGGATTATTTGTTCTTATAAGGTATGGATTTTTGGTAAACATTACTCATGAAAATATGGGTCAATGATGCAAAAGTTACAAATTTATAAATACCGTATCATTATGAGCATAAACTTAATGCAATGAGTGCTAAGTGGATCATTCATTCTCACAAAAGATGGGTTTATAGTAAACACAAATCACAAACATAAGAGACAATGAGTTTTACTTTAAAACAACAAATTTATGAATATTTCACCCATGTGAACATCACCTAAATGGAATGAGTGCTAAGTAGATCATTCATTCTCGTGAAAGATGAATTTGTCCAAACCATTAATCATGAAAATATAGGGTAATGAGTTTGAATAAAAAACTACAAAATTAATAGTGTTTTGCTTTGAGGATAGCTTAGATAGAATGAGCACTAAGTGATCATTCGTTCTCATGAGAGATGGATTCGTGCAAAACATAATTCATGAAAATATGGGTCAATGAGTTTGACTGAAAATGACATATTTATGAATGTTTTTGTGAGCATCACCTAAATGTAGTAAAAGCTAAGTGGATCGAACATTCTCATAAAGGATGAGTTTATGCAAACTTCTTTTCATGAAAGTATAGGTCAATGAGTGTTTCACCCTTGTGAGCATGGCCTAAATGCAATGAATGCCCATTGGATCATTCATTCTCATGAGAGATGGGTTTGTGCAAATCAATATTTATAAGAATATGGGTCAATGACTTTGACTCATAAACTGCAAATTTAAGAGTGTTTCACGTTTTTGAACAGTGCCTCAATGCAATGAGTCTAAGTGGATCATTATTCTCATTATACATGGGTTTACACAAACTACTACTGATGAAATATGAGTCAATGAATTTGACTCAAAACTACAAATTTAAGATTCTTTCACTCTTCTGAACATCACCTCAATGCAATGAGTACTAAGTGGATCATTTACTCTCATGATAAATGAGTTTGCATAAACCACTACCGATGAAAATATGGATCAACGAGTTTGACTCATAAATTGCAAATTTAAGAATGTCACTCTTATGAACATCAGCTTGATGCAATAAGTGCTAAGTGGATCATTTGTTCTCAAAGAAATGTGTTTACACAAACCCCTCATGAAAATATAGATCCATAAATTTGACTCAAAACTATAAATTTAAGAATATTTCACTCTTTTGAACATCGCCTAAACATAATATTTAATCACCTAAATATAATATTTAATGATTGATAAAAGTCCATCATTCATTTATAAGAGTTGACCATAACGCAAGGTAAAATATAAAAACTAACCTTGGAAACTCATCCTTAGCTTTTGTTCCAGAGACTGAGAATGGCATAGTTACCATCCGGAAGGTCCTGGGCAGGAGAAAGAATCAGCAGACCCATGAAAACATTCACACAGCCAGGCACAAAGAAAGCAACTCGCCAGGCAGTGAAAGGAGTGAAGCTCATATTTTCATGAAAGACACCATAAAGCAAAGGCATAATAAGCTGAGTTGCACCACCACCAAGACTACCCCACCCAGCAGCATCACCATTGGCCAAACCCACAATTTTGCTATTAAACATGGAGCTCATCCAGAACTGGGAAGACACAAATGTGGCAAGCGAGAATCCAATGAAAAACCTCACAAGAATGAATCCCAGAGCCGAATTAACAAACGCCATAGAAAAAACAGCAGGAGCTGAGAGCATGATAAGGAAGGCGCAGCCATAGCGAGGGCCAAAAATATCACAGACGGCGCCCATGCATTCAACATCTTTATAGATTGATGAATGAGGTACAATAAAAGCTTTTCATAACAACTTTTCTTATTGTTTATTTAGATGATATAACTTTTTTTTTAAGTAAAACAAAAGAGGAAAACCAGTCGCACATTATGTTAGGACTTGATAGGATAAAGCAATAAGAAAAATAGTAATTATAATGTAGTTTTAAAAGTGTAGAAATAAAATAAGAGTAATGTGCAGAATGGCCACATACAAATTTAGACGGTTCACCTAATATGAACTGCATATCTTACAAACTTGCAACAATATTCACTGCTGCCTTGAAAATCCAACACCAACAAAGTTTGCTTTTATGTGTTTATGAAAACCCCTCTTGCTGCTTTAAGAAAACCCTTGGTCTTTTATTCACAATTATGCTTCATTTTCATACATTTTATAGTTTATAATTTAAAAGAAAATTATTCATAAAATTATAACTAATTTCTAATATCCTTTCTGCAACACAATTATCATTTTTACCATCCTTCCTGCAATAAGAAGTTCCTACACCACAAACATCTACTATAACTTGATATAATAATATAATTCAGAATTATAACAATATAATCTATTATATTATTTAGCGCTAAAAGAAAATTCTAATGACATTCACTAAGAATGGCAAGCAATGAAAAATTGCAGATGAAATGACAGCCCAAATTAAAGTTGTAAAATAGTAGAACACAATCCTTGAAAAATGAATAATAGTATATTATGCGCCATTTCTAAATGAAAATAGTTAGAATTGTGATTAGTAATTAATGTTGTTTATTTTTAGTTACAACACAGTCCCTTTAGTTGCTGTTGAATTTTATTGAATATCTGTAATACTTTGTTTAAAGGTTTCGGGTCTTTGTAAAACCTGTTTTTACGTAATGGCAATCCCTTATTATAAATGGTAGCATCTATTTGATGAAAGAAATTATGAGGGAACTATTTTGAACTTGTCAATAAAGCTCGTAGAAGCCACTTACCATAGAAAATAAACAAGGTCACATGCTGAAAAATCTCAATGAAGATAGAAGGCATTGCCAACACTAATTATACTTAAGCAAACATTTGTATTTTGTAAATGGGTCATAATTGTCAACATTATCAACAGAGAAGTGACATGATTTAAGCTTGTCAAATAAATCGTTTATATCATTAAGTTCATATTTGAACCACTACTTATGAAATACGCAAAATTGTATAACCTAATCCAACAAAATCATCACATTAAACTAATGTTTGATATCTGGCATTCGATATTTAACAATTAGAATAAGATTTCATACTTGAGCCAAATAATATAAACTTTGTTCCACGTTAAAGTAATCATACCACAAGAGTAGAGAAGATTCCAATGCTTTTTCTCTGTCATTTATAATAAAGTTGAGAAGAAGATTTTAATGCCTTTTCTCTTGCTCATTTACATTGAAATTGGGAATAAATTCTTAGAATATTGACTACAATAATTTCCACGGAAAGTTGAAAATATTCCCCTCATCACGAAGGTGGTCTTTTTCCAGCAGGTTTGGTAGTTGTTTGGGACTCTGTCAATCTTTTCCCACGTTCACTACGGCTGTTCTCTGCAAATTTCATGGGGGCAGTGTGAAGTCCCATTTCCTTCTCCTTGTCAGACCATTCAGAGGCGTAGTATTTTTCCTCACTACTATCAAGGGCAGCTCCACCAAACATCCCTCCCCATTGAGGAAAATACACAATGCAAACAGGCAGAGTACAACATAGTATCATAACTCCCATCAAGCTGATGCCCATTTCTTTGGTGTATTTTGAGCTTGTGAAAAACAGAAGCTGAGTTAGCATTGCTCCCACATTGCCCCCACCTCCCGTCATCCCTGAGATTATTCCCAACGACCTGCATAAGCCCACATTCTTATTCTTATTGCAATTATCACAAAGAATAATGAAGGACGATAAAATTGGAGATAATGTTTAAACTTTAATCCAATAGGTCAAGATAAAAAGCTAAGATATTGTGATTTTGATTAGAAGGGAACATTTAAAGTATTGATTTGTGTAGGTCATTTGAGATCACACTGATAGATATGGGTATTTTGTGATTTTGACCTAAACAATACATTTTGAATTTTAATTTGTGTAAGTGGTTCATATGAAATCATACGAATAAATATATTCTAGTGCATTTAATGGTCAAATGTCTGTTCTTTAAGTGGAACTGAAATCGCCCAAGCAAAAATTAGCATATCAAATACAAGAATAATAAAATTGAAGGTAATGTCTAATGTAATAAGTCAAGGGAAAAAATGAACATTTTCTAATTTTGTTTTAAATGGAATATTCTACTTGTTTTGATTTGTTAAGATTGTTCATCTAAAGTCACACTAATCAATACATCCTACTGCATTTTGTATTCAAACCCTATTGATTAAGTGCAATTCAAGTGACCCAATAGAAAATTGAGACATTGGGCATCTTGTTTAATGCAATAGGTCAAGGGAAAATAGGGCATCTTGTAGTTTTGATTTAAATGATACATTTTGAATTTTAAATTGTATAAATGGTTTGTTTGAAATCACACTACTAAATAGATTCTACTGCATTTTATGTTCAAATGCCTCTTCTTTAAGTGGGTGCCAAATCGCCCTACTAATAATTAGCACAATAAAATCAACATTGGGATAATAAAATTGAATATATCTAATGTAATATGTCAAGAAAAAAAAATTCACATTTTGATTTTGGTTTAAATGACATATTCTAAGCTTTGATTTGTATAGATGGTTCATCTAAGATCACACTAATTGATAGATCCTACTAGATTTATTTCAAATCCTATCAATTAAGTGGAACCCAAACAACCTAATAGAAAATTGACACATCGGGCATCTTGTCTAATGCAATAAGTCAAAGAAAAAGTGTGGGCATCTTGTGATTTTGATTTAAAGTAGATGAGCGCAATCCAATGGCTATGACAACATTTGTTGATTTAATACCCACACTTGTTGATTTGATGCCCACTATTTTTGACAACATTGCACCAATAGTTGTGACTTTAAAGTTGTTATTGCTCATGATGACTACTCATATTTAAACACCTTGGAAAAAAGCACGTTGTTGTGGTATCATATTTGATGATGTGGCTTGGAACCTTAGGTATATAAGCAGGGGACTTGCCAAGTAAGCTATTGTAAAAAAATGGAGTGATTTGAAATTTTCACGTAGGATTTTGGGAAGTGTGAAGCTAGTGTGCTCAGCTGTTGGGTCCTCTCCCATAGTTTGTGTGGCTGTTCATTTGAAATCGCACTAATATCTATGTGGGCATCTTGTGATTTTGATTTGAATTATATAGATGTGATTTCAATTTTTTCAATTGATTCATCTGAAACCACACTAATATAAACTGCTTGTCCTTTAAGTGGAACCCAAATTGCCCAAGCAAAACTTAGCAAGTCAAACACAAGGATAATAAAACTAAAGACAATGTTTGGTTTGTGATATTGCTATTAGGATTCAACTTTGTAGTTTTTGAGCCAAACTCATTGACCCATATTTCATGACTAGTGGTTCACAAGAACCCATCTCTCATGAGAATGAATGGAACACTTAGCACTCATTGCATCTAGGTGATACTCATAGAGGTGAAGCACCGAAACTTCCCGGGTTCTTTAAAAATATATATGTCAAGAGTGGGAAGTCTCTGTGCTTCACCTCTATGAGCAACACCTAAATGCAATGAGTGCTAAGTGTTCCATTCATTCTCATGAGAGATGGGTTTTTGTGAACCGATACTTATGAAACATGGGTCAATAAGTTTGGCTCAAAAACTACACAGTTGAATTTTGATAGCAATATCACAATTTGACTTACTATAGAAAAATATTTCCTACTTATCAATGTTTGATTTGTTTAAATGATTCCCACTAGTAGATAAAGCCCACTGCAATTTATGTTCAAATCCCGTCTTTAAGTAGAGCCCAAGTTGCCTGATATAAAATCTAGACATTGAACACGACGTACCTATTCTTGTAAGTCTTCTCAAGAAAGAGGGTCTTTACCTGCGAGAGATAAATGGTATAACGCCAAATGTGGCTCCACACGCTGCTTGCACGAAAATGGAGAAGAGAATCATGACAGCAATTGAAAGGCTTAGACTTCCTGCTCTGCCCAGCCAAACACAGAGGAGACCTCCTGCTGTTTGGAGGATCCACAGTACCCACAACCGCCCTCTCATTCCAAACTTGTGAGCTGTCATATCAGATAGAACTCCTCCTAAAGGACGAGATACTATGTTGGCCAGCCCAAATGTTGAAGCTATTATACCAGCTGTGTGGAGCTTCAGATCGAATTTGTCATAGAAATATTCTGCAATTATGTTGTCTATGGTTAACTCCACTCCGAAGCAGTAGCCATATGTGATGGCAAACACCCATGTCCTGTAATTAGTCACAGCGCACCATACCACCTGGATTTCAGAAGCAACACTGTCAATTTATTTGTAGTACTTAAAAACAAAGTCTTATAAATCTGAACAATAGTATTGTATTTACAATCTATAAAATTGGAGTTGTATCATCTTTTTGGGTATTATCTAGAGGTAATAGAGGTAATGAGCGTTAAGTGGATTATTTTTTAATAAAAGATGAGTTTGTTGCAGCTACTAGCTATGAAAATGTGTTAATGAGTTTGACTTTAAAACAACAAATTTATGAGTGTTCACTCTTATGAACATCACGTAAATGAAATCAGTGTTAAGTTAATTTTTCATTTTTGTGAGAGATGGGTTTGTTCGAACTATTACTCATGAAAATATAGGTCAACAACTTTGACTCAAAAACTATGTATTTTTCTCTTTTGAAGATAACCTAGATAAAATGAGCACTAAATAGATCATTTGTTCTCATGAGGAATGAATTTGTGCAAAACACTACTCATGAAAATATGAGTTGATGACTTTGACTCAAAACTACAAATTTATGAATGTTTCATCCTTGTGAGCATCACTTAAATGCAATGAGTGCTAACTAGATCGAACTTTCTAATAAGGGATGGGTTTGTGTGGACCACTTCTCATGAAAATATAGTTCAATGGTTGTTCCACCCTTGTGAACATCACCTAAAGGCAACGCGTGCCTACTGAATCATTCATTCTCATGAGAGATGAGTTTGTGCAAAATACCTTTCATAAAAATATGGGCCTGTGACTTTGACTCATAAACTACAAATTTAAGAGTGCTTCACTTTTCTGAATAGTGTCTTGATGCAATGGGTCTAAATGGATCATTCATTCTCATGAGAAAAGGGGTTTACAGAAACCACTACTTATAAAAATATTGGTCAATTAGTTTGACTCATAAACTACAAATTTAGAAGTGCTTCATTTTTCTGAATATCACCTCGATGCAATGAATACTGAATGGATCATTTCTTCTCATAAGAAATAAATTTACATAAACTGCTACTCGTAAAAATATGGCCAATAAATTTTACTCATAAATTACAAATTAATGAATATTTTACAGTTCTAAATATCACCTCAATGCAATGAGTCTAAATGGATCATTTGTTCTCAGAAGAAATGAGTTTACTCAAACCAATACTTATGAAAATATACGTCAAACTTAAGAATAACTCGTTCTTGTAATCATTGCCTAGATATGATAAATGTTCATCATTGTTCTTGTAATCATTGCCTAGATATGATAAATGCTCATCATTGATTTGCATGAGAATTGATCATATCTATGTACTGCAGCTTAACATTGTTGTGACTTTATAACACCAAGGAAAATGAAAAAACCTAACCTTGGAAAAGTCGTCCTTGGGTTTTGCTCCAGACTCACTGAGAATGACATAGTTACCATCCGGAAGGTCCTGGGCAAGAGAAAGAACCAGCAGACCCATGAAAACATGCACACAGCCAGGCACAAAGAAAGCAGCTCGCCAGGCAGTGAAAGGAGTGAAGCCAATATTTTCATGAAAGACACCATAAATCAAAGGCATAATAAGCTGAGTTGCACCACCACCAAGATTACCCCACCCAGCAGCAGCACCATTGGCCAAACCCACAATCTTACTATTAAACATGGAGCTCATCCAGAACTGGCAAGACACAAATGTGGCAAGTGAGAATCCAACGAAAAACCTCACAAGAATGAATCCCAGAGCAGAATCAACAAACGCCATAGAAAAAACAGCAGGAGCTGAGAGCATGATAAGGAAGGCGCAGCCATAGCGAGGGCCAAAAATATCACAGACAGCGCCCATGCAAAGCCTTGAAAATATCGAGCCCGACACAGAGGCAATTGCTGCATTGCCAATGTCTTCCTTGGTTAGGTTTAGATTGTCTCGTATCACAGGAATCAGTGGGGCAGCTGCAAATGTTGACAGAAAACAAGTGAAAAAGGACAACCATGAAAGATGAAAGGCTCTCATGTGGGGCTGCTTAAAAGAATTCAGCTTCAGTTTCTTTGCCTTGTGTTCTGAATCCACTGGTAGACTAAATTTTGTCTCTGAAATGTCCATGCCGTTGATCCTTAGGGCTCCATTAGTCTCCGAGTTGGCCGCCATAGCTTGCAAGTTCTGTGTTTTAAAGATGAGTGTTAGAAATTGTTTGTGACAGATTAAGAAATACAATATATAGAAATTCACAAGATCAAGAGTTGCGACTTAGAATTTCATACTTGATCTTCGCAATTTAGAAATTCACAAAACCCAGAATTAGAATTTTGCATCTGATCTTTACAACGTAGAAATTCTAAAGATCAAGAGTCACAACTTAGAATTTCATGTTCACTGCGTAGAAATTTACAAGACCCAGAATTATCAACTCAGAATTTCACTTTTAATGTTCGCAACATAGAATTTCACAAGATCGAGTCTTATATTAAAATTTTGTACTTGATGTTCACAACTTAGAGATTCACAAGACTCAGAGTTCCTAACCTAGAATTTCATGTTTGATTTTTCCAACTTAGAAATTCGCAAGATCAGCAGCCACAATTGACAGATCAGGAGATACAACTTAAAAATCTACAAGATCAAGAGATAATCTTAGAAATCCACAAGACCCAGAGTTCCCAACTTCGAATTTCATATTTGATCTTCACAACTTAGAAATTCACAAGATCAAGAGTCACAACTTAGAAACTCAAATTAGATGCTCACAACTTATAAACTCACAAGATCAAGAATCACAATTGAGAATTTCATACATGATATTCTCAAGTTAGAAATCACAAGATCAAGAATCACAATTTAGAAATCCACAAGATAAAAAATCACAGCTTAAAATTCCATATTAGCTTAATGTTTTGAGCAATTAAGCTCAACCCAATAAGACCTCCTCTTTATATGGTGTTTCTCTAACCCATTAAGACCCTTTTTATGGTGTTTCTCTAAATTCATTTGGTGAAAGGATGCTTGATGGATTGATTGATGGAGAGTTTTAATTTCTACCGTCCATTTGATCTTGTTGGGTATGTTAAAACCCAAGAGACACGGTCGTTACCAACGATGGGAATTCACCATTAAGACATTTAAGACATTTTTTTCAGCTTCAAACGTACAATTCTAACTTTCCAAAGTCAAGTTGTGGCGACTTCTAAGCCCATCCATGAGTTAATGTCATCTGATGGGCTCTTTGCAACTAAAAAGCTTTGACATTCTCTCATAGGTGATTCATTGTTTGCAGTTCTGTGCGAAGGATCCAATGATCTTGGCTGTTTTCAACCAAATTGCTTTCAAACGCTTAGGACCTTGAAGGGTTAATGACTAAAGAGAAGGTTGTGTCATCATTAATTAACTCATTTCCGAGTCCTTGGATTCTAACTTCTTCAATCTCTTTGTAAGAACATTTTTAATCTAAATTTATTATTTTTCATTAATATTGGTGTGTTCTAATATTACAGACTAATATTTAGAATTGTTTTTTTTTTTAAAGTTTTGAAATACTTTATTAAAAAAAAGTATATGACTAAATACTTTTACTTTTTACTTTTTTGGCTTTTTATGGAAGGGTTTTTATATCAATTTAGATATCTCATTTTTTTTAATTAAGAGTCAAAATTTAATGTAAGATTTGATTTCTAGTGCTTCATTTTAAACCATTCAGTTTCATAAGCACACTAAAGATTTATATACTCATCTCAACTTTCATATTCATAATATGCCAATTAAAAGGAAAAAACAACAGTCTTTTTAAAGGTTAAACACTAATGAATTTAAAATCATACAATTTTTCTATATTAAAGCTAAAGATTAAAAAAATATAATCTCATATCACATATAATTTTTCATATTTTTTAGGATACGGAAAAAATGTATTGATTTATAATTTAAGAAGCATAAAACATTTTTTGAATAACAACAACTATCATATATTTTTTTAAATAAAACCAAATATTAGGGGAGTTAAAGCAATTGTGAAGTTTGAGAAAAGGGCAAGGACTCTTGGTATGTGATATTGCATTTGTGATTAACATCATGAGTTCATCTATTTAAAAATAATTTCAACAACATTCTGGTCTCTAAGAATATGAGAAAAGAGATGGAAACAAAATTTCATAAAAAGGGAATAATCTAATCCACAAAAGATTATACATTTTACTTTTGGTATACTATTTTAGAATTAATTTCTAATGATGTTCTCTTTTGTCTTTTAATAAAATATATCAATTACAATAATTAAAAAACACCATTCCTTATTTCTTCTGTCATGTGTGTTTGAGATCTACCTTATAACACTACTATTCAAAGGAATCAACTTTGCTACTGAAATTAATGAGAACACACTTATATGAAAAGACGGGGTGAATCAATATAAGCTAATCTTTTACTTTTTCAATACTTAAAAACCTAAACAATATCAATTACACAAGATGTAATAATTATGTATCATGAGAAGAACACAAGATTTGTGTAGAAACTATTTTGGGAAAAAATGCATGGTAAAATATTTCTTATATAAAACTATCTTTACAATATTTTTATGAACAAATCTACATGAGACATCAATCTCAATGTAAATGATTTGTAGGCACCAACAAATTGGAGACACCAAACCCCACTTATAAAATTATAGGCACCAATCCACTGGAAACACCAAACCCCACAACTAAGCACCAAATCAACAAGAGACACTAATATCTTCTTTTTGGTATGCACCAACTTATTCAATATGAAGAACCAACCTCTAACTCAACAAAATATCAAAACTTTCATGGTGGACATTTGTGTCGAGGGGAAGACCCCTATGAGTGAACCCCCACCATTGGTTGTTAATCCTGCACAAGATAGGCCTAATGGACCCATTGGGGCCCAGACTATTAATGTCATCTAGCATGTTGACAATGGTTTACTGCCTAATGGGGATTGTGCTGGCTTGGGCACATATGCTGATAAATGTGACCAGGAAAAGACCCAGAGTAGTTCTAGGTCTGATGGATGGAAGCAAGTCTTGGTAGGGGATGCCCAAAAGGGGGTAGTTCTTGATAGTGTACCCGAGTGCGCACAATCAGAGGATGGAACTGCTATTAGGGTTCCCGATGTCATGATGGACTGTATTGTCACCTCTATGAACAACACTTTGGTGGGCCACTTTTTCTCCTTTCGACCCACCATTGACATGGTTCGAAAATGGGTTTCCCAATGATGGAGGCTAAAGGGTAGTGTGGTGGTTAGCACAATGTCAAGGACCTTGTTTTTGTTTAAGTTTACAACACCAGAGGATTTATCAATGGTCATGTATGGCTCATGGATGCATGGGAAATATTTGCTTTCTCATTGTTGTTGGAGACCAAGATTTGACCCAACGACGGATCTTAGTCAAACGGCTCCAACGTGGGTAAGGTTTTCATGTCTCCCACTGGAGTTTTGGGATGAACAAATCTTCTAGTGGAATATTGGCAACACTTTTGGAAATTATGTCTCAACTAACGAGGTTACCAAGACAAAGTATAGGTTATTTTTTACCCATTTTTGTGTCAATGTGGCCATTAACAAGACTGCCAAACTTTATTACCTTGTAATCTAAACTAGATAAATGGACCCAAGCACTATTTTATGAGAATGCTATGGTCTTTTGTAAAAAAAATACAACAAATTTGGGCATGTCATCTCTGATTGCAAGGACTGAGGGAAAGGGTTGCATGAGAAAAAAAAATTAAAAGTCATCTCTTCATCCCCTTTGAGGGTTAGTGTGCCCTCGGAGGATGTGGGGTCAAATTCTAATAATGATGGTTACCCCTTCACAGATGGGCCCCTTAAGCTTTTGGAGGCCTTGAAGAAATTGGACCAGGAGGGGAATGTGACTATTAATGTTCAACAGTGTAATGATGGTGGTGTGGCAAGATGGAGAACCGAGCTGACTCTTTACCCCAATCTATGACCATGAAAGAAAGTGAAATTCCACCAACTCCTCAAGCGAGGAGTCTATCTACCCCCCCATTATTCAAGTGTATACCATTAGAACAGTTGTCAACTCACCCACCCATGGATAAGAGCTTCTCTTCGCCAAGTGTGTCGACCAACACATATGTGTTTAACGATGTCTAGCTGATACAAACAAAAGAAGAGCAAGGCATGCAGATGTTGGGTCTGATTTGAAAGTTGGATGACCATCATAGTGGATTACAAGGAAAAGGGAGATCACAAGGGAAATCACCAATGGTAGTCAAAAATAATTTTCCCTTAGTAACTGCATCCTTGAAAAGGGTATTGACATTCTCTTGCTTCAGGAAGTTAAAATGAATGAGTCCTCCTTCATAGTTCTATATTACTAAAGTTGATGGAGCCTTAGGGGGCATTGTCACAATGTGGAACCTATACAAGATTGATTGGTCTTTCACTTTCTCTAACAAAAATGTTTTGGTCACTAGACTCAACTCCGAAGATATCACTTGGCTTATGGTTAATGTTTATGCATCCAACTCATGCATTGGTAGAAAGAAGGTTTGGAATGAGATCTCTGCACTCATCCAACAATCCACCACTTTTACTTAATCAAAAACAAAAACAAAAACCTGTTAAATTACTTAATCAAAAACAATCCACCACTTTTTATTGGCTTCTCGTGGGGGATTTTAACTGACTCTTGTGTCTCCACTTCTTCCTCATTTGTAACTTCTTCATCATGATATACTGAAAAATTCCAATTCTAATTCTGATTTTGTGCTTGCATTCCCTGTTTGTCTTCCTCATTATCTGAATCATATCTGCAAGATCTATCTTGTCTCTTATAGCTTTCATCCACTTTGACATTTTCACTTTCAACTATCTTTCTCAACCTATTATTGTAACATTTGTATGTTTTTCTCTTTATAGAATAACCAAGAAAGATACCTTAATCACGTCTAGTATAAAATTTCCAATCTTCATCTCTTTTGATATAACATTTTCTTCCAAAAATTCTGAAATAATTCATAGTAGGAACATAACCATATCATAGCTAATAAGGAGTCTTACTAGTGCCTTTCTTGATTTGAAATTAATTTAATGTGTAAACTACAGTACTAACCGCTTCTCTTTAATAGACTTGTGGTATATTTCCCTCAATCATCATTATCCTTGTAGTGTCTAGGATAGTTATGTTTCTTCTCTCTGCAATACCATTCTGTTGTGGGTTCCACAATGAATAATTTTTTCTCTTTATCCCATGCTCTTCACAAAATGCATTAAATTCACTAGATATAAATTCACCACCTATGTCAAATCTCAGACATTTTAGCTTCATGCATATCTCTGTCTCAACCATAGCCTTAAAAATCTTGAATTTATCAAAAGCCTCAGATTTCTCCTTTAAAAATATAACCTACATCATCCTTGAATAATCATCAATGAATAATATGAAATACCTATCTCCATAATAGCTTCTAGTACTATTAGGGAAACACAAATCAATATGCACAAGGTCTAACAATCCACTTGAAGAATACATTTTTCTTTTGAAAGTAGATTTGGTTAGCTTACCCAACTGACATTCCTTACACACCGCATTAGCCAAATTCAAAAATTAAGGTAAAACTCTCACTTCTTTAGTAGTACTTATCCTCATAATGTTATCGAAGCTCACATGACAAAATCTTTTGTGCCATAGCCAATTATCATCAATTTGAGAAGTCAAGCATCTATTCTTTGCACTATTCAAATGAAATACACTACCTTTGATTTTTGTACCTGATGTGCAATCTCAACACCTAAGCTTCCCAAGATTCTATATTCAAGTCATTCTTGAATTCTAGATTATAACCTTTTTCAAAAAGTTGTCCAACACGCAAGAGATTATGCTTTAGACCTTCAACATATAAAACATCATCACTATTATTATTACCATCAAGCGTAATGGAACCTCTACCTCTGATCATATAAGGAGTATCATCAATGAACCTAACAACACCACCATCAAACCTTTCCAACTTTACAAATTTACTCTTATCTTCAGTCATATGATGTGAACATCCGTTGTTTATCACCGATTCATCTTTATTTTCAACATATGTATCTAGGGCTCTTTCCTAATTTATGAAACTAGGGTTCTCTTCTTTGATAGAAATAAACACAATCTCATCTTCACTCTTTTCAGATTCATCATTAGTCACACCTTCATTAGCAACATTATAAAATTTATTCTGATATCTAGGTGGAAATTGTCTAGGCTTATGCTTTCGTACTCTCTCAGGACATCTTGAAGCAAAATGACCTATCTTGTTACAAGAAAAATATTTCAAAGGTAACTTTCCTTCATACTTACCAACACCTTTAGGCAATCTATTGGAAATAAGGGTTTCAATTTCCTCAGTTTTTCTCTCCTCTTCCTCAATTTATTCCATCTCCTTAGAATATCTAGATCCATACTTTGATGAACTTTCTCCAGGGTTATATCTTAACTTATCCTTAGAAATAATAGCTTTGAATGCAATTTCAGCTTTAGGAAGGGAATCAAAAATTTCAGTCATCTCAAAGGCAGATAACTTACCAACCAATGTGTCTCTTGTTACAACAATTATTATTCTGATCTGTTCAATAGAAACAACCTTGTGTTTTTAAGGAGGTAAGGATCTAAGCACCTTAGAAACAATCACATCCTCTACGAATGTTCCACTGACACATCTGATTCCACAAACAAGATCATTCACCTTTTGTATGTAAGAAGTGATGTTCTCATCTTCACTCATCTTCAATGATTCAAATTTCCCTTCTAAACTCTGCAACTTTGCTTGCTTAACACAGGGATCTCCTTCACATAAAGTCTCCAAGTTTTTTCATACCTCATGTGCAGTCAAATTTCATAACATTTGTATACGTTGTATCAGACATGTCACTCAACAATGTTTCCTTGGTTCTGATGTTGTATTCAAATTTTTTCTTCTCATCCGTAGTAGCAGTAAAAATATCTATGGGAGGATTGTAAGATTTCATAGTGATATTCTAGTATTCTTCTCCAATACATCTCAAGTGTGTCTTCATGCATCCTTTGCATATTGAATAGTTAGTGCCTTCAAATCTCAAACTTTCCTTCTTAAAAGATGTCATCTGAGATCTCCTCAAGAGATCAAGCTTCTCAAAGAGGACTTACCTCTGATACCAATTGCTAGTAACAAGGCAGCACACACAACTGAGAGTGTGGGGGGTGAATCAATTGTGTCCCAAATATAAAAACCTTAACAAACTCTTAACGTTAAATTCTAGATTTGAATGATGAACATTAAAATAGAGATCACAACACATCAATCATCACATAGCACCAATATTTTTGATGTGGAACCCCCATTAACGGAAAAACTATGGTGAGGATCAAACCCACAAGATGATGTACTATGTCGAAATCACTATACCCAGCTAAAGGTATTACAGGGGGAATGTGTATGCATTTAGGCATACTACCTAGAAAACACTTCTCAACTACAAAATGAAGGTTACAACCCAAATAATTACAATGAGGGCTACAACCCTGAGTGGACAACAATCCACAAATCATGAACTGATTGTTAGCATCTTCATTATGCCTATATATTTCTAATGAAGTACATAATACATCAGATCTCTGCCTCAATTTTAGATCCACTTGTACCTGTTCGCATAGTGTCTCATACACCCACACACACACACCAATCCAAAAAAGGATATTACATTTATAAGATTCATCAACCTTGTGTCCTTAAGTTAGGCCAAACAACTAATTACAAATATTTAATCAAATAAAATACAATCTTCAATGTAATGCAAAAATTCTTAGCTAAGACATATGAATGATCCAAATCTTCATCCTCGAGCATTCTACAACTCCAAAAATCATGCCTCGACATTCACAATGTGCTACACCATCATGTTGTCCAAGAACAATGAAGAACATAAGCACATCTCAAGAAAAACACCAAATGCAATCACAAATCAATGCGATCCAAAAATACAAATAGAACATGATCTAGAAACACCAAAAAGTACCATGAAATGCCACAGTAATTACCAAAACAACTCTGTCTCAGAATTCCACATCAACTCTGCACAGTTCATCAGGAATATCAATAGGAACATCTGTTACTTAATAAAAATAGCTTTTCAATATCCAAATCATGAACCCACTTGAGGTGAGGACATAAATCCATGTCCCAAATACACCACCAGGTTAGAAACCAAAAATATTGCATAACCGAACCACACCAAACCAAAAAATTGTTGCAGTGTCTCTTCCTGAATAACTAAAATAGTAGTCTCTAATCAAACATCCATAATTCACTCAAATCCCAATGCTAACCTCTGTAAATTGACATAAGTCAACTACAAACATCCCTGAAATCATCTGCATGTTCACAACATCTAATTAGCAACACAATAGCCATAATGAACTAATAATCTCACTGAACATCACAGGAACAATACAGGAATATTGTCTCAAATAGTAGAAATATATTGACACCAATATCAACACATATATGCATGATATTCCAACACAAAAATATTTCAAACAATGAGCTTCTAGTTCTTTCATCGTGCTCAAAACTTGTAGAAGTGGATTCATGACTTGTTTTGCCCCTTTCAACCAAAATAATTTTCCTAACATATGACTTTTTGGTGGTTTGGCCTCACATTCCCTTTAAGTTTATTTAAATTTGGCATTATTTTAAGATGGATATCCTCTCTTTTTTACAAAAATATAGAAATGCTAATTTTTTCGCCTAGTTTTATTCATATTCATGTTTTTCTTTTCACTAAAGCATGTATTTGTAACAATCTGTTGCTTTCGATCTAGGTTCTAGCCAAAAAAGTGGCATTGTGGATGAATCTATTCTAAAGAATTAGGGAAATGCCCATTGTATGCTTGTACATGAGCTCTTCTAGATAGTTCCACTTCTTACAACAAGTCTCTGCCTCACAACCACCAGTATATGTGTGCTCCTATGTTCAACATTCATAAACCCTGCAGTCTAAAGGGACTTCTTTTTCTAGGTGACACTCTGGATCTCAATTGTATGAAGGATTTTTGACTAAATAGGGCTTGGTGGGGGGAGGTTGGGTCGTCAAATAGCAGTGGTAGTGATAGTTCAACATCTGATGAAGATGGTGGTTGGCCCAACTCTGTAGAAACTGAGAAATACAGCTTCGACTTCCAAGACCAATCTGCATGCAAGATACCTGTTACAAAGAATGAAGCAAAAGATGGGAAAAGCTGAAACCCCTCTATGCTCAAAAAGTGAGAGCTCAAAAATGTATTCTGAGAGTATCCAAAAACAATTACAAGCATTCAACCTTAAAGGTGAATGAAACCCTAAAAAAGGAAAAGGCTAACCTAAGAGAAAGATTAAGTGAAAAATAGAGTATGACTAACTTAATAATTAATATCAACATGATATAATTAATAAGTGAGGACAACTATATACTCTAACACCCCCCCTTAAGAGAAGCTCAGGAGGTAAGCTAACCTAGCACAACTATGAAAGCAAGAAATGGTTCCCGGCAACAAGGCCTGATCAGGTACCCAAAACAAGGAAATCTCTGTGAACCGGAGATAAAGGAGAAAACCCAGTGGGAAAAACTCCTTTCCAAAAAGAGATAAAAGCAAGCAAAAGACAAAAGATGACTTCAAGAGACTCTCTCAAAGCCATGAGTACAATGCGTGCTGCCAACCCCCCTCGTGAGAGAGGGTCAAGGCTCCAAAGCCCCCCTAGAATGAAAGAACCCCTGGATCAATGAACAAACCACCATGACGCAAATACAAAGGAGTGAAAGGAAGTGAGCACTGAAGAGGTGACCTTGAAAGATGAGGTGTCACTGGAAGGCCGAGCTGATGGTCAAATGAGAAGACACGAGGATCCTGAAATGGAATCCCCAATGCAAGTGGTATGACAGGTGTGCTGACACTATCATGAGAGAGGAGATGAGTGTCCTCTGTAGAATCCTCAACAACTGCACCTGGTG
>MU226592.1:3455174-3469704 GCA_018584345.1 Thuja plicata
TTAGATTAATCTTAGACACATATTTCACTTCTTATTTCATGCTTTCACATTGTTCTTATTTCCATTCTTAGAGCTAGAATGCATGTTTTCTCTTCATTTAGCTTGTTTTAAACTAAAATCCTTCATGATAGGTCGTATATGTCACTGATTGTAGCATAATCTAAGGACTATTATGTTACTAATCACACTCTTCTTAGTTAGAAGGCAATAGGTCAATATTAGTTGATTTTACATGCTTATCTAACCCTTTTGAACTAATGCAATGACTTATTGATGTGTTGTGTCTCTCTTATCAGGTACATAATATACACACACATTTCAAGCACCCACCGTGGGGCTATTTTTCCAACTTTGCCTCATTTTATAACACTTTCTTGCTAATTTTCATGCTCAGAATGCTGTCACAGGATCGTTTTTGACCATTCAGGATCGCATCTGGGATACGCCATCGCACCGCAGAAAACCAGGCTCGCATCTAGTAAGAAAGGGATCACATTTGGTAAGGAGCCTCGTATACAATATGTTGCATCACATCCAGTAGAATTTTAGGCTCGCATCTGGTTAAAAAGCTTGTGCATTTCGTTTGCCTAATCCTAACATTTTGACAATTTGTGATTTTTGTATTTTTGCAGCTTAACAAGTGTTTGCAGGTTGTTTTTGAGATTTTCATGGGAGTTGAACTAAATGCATACTAACTCAATTTTACAGGTTGCCAACCCCCCCTATCTTGACTTCTATTTACTTGCTTTCCAAACTTAAGACCATTTCTCCACACTGGCTAAAACAACCAGATAATATGCTCTTTTCCTCTTGAGGAAAATCAGAACGTCAGACGTTGTCTTATCATTTGTGATGGAAATTGGGGGTAAATGAAAAAGCAAACACATCATCTAATTCAATTTGGGACAGTATATGAACAAAACAAAGCACTAAATGTGTGGGATTAAAAAACAAGTTCAATCGTATAATTTCTTTTGGATTAGAAATTGAACAAGCAACTCACTAAAATTTTGTGGTTAATTGAACAAGGAAAACTTTCCTTCTCAAGCATCCTATTTTCTTTAAAATAGGAACAATTAAATCAAGCTCAACATAGCTTGAAGGAATGAACTTTGCTTTAAGTGTTTTGGGAGAAAACGGTTTAGATTAGGAGAGTATGCTCTTCTTCTTCGAAAGAATCAGAAATCCAGACATCCAAAGCTCGCCAATCCTGGTTACATACATTTAAACAGTAGAGGGCCTGCTAGTTGAGGAAAAAATCTCCCAGGAATGACCCAAGTGAGGACAGGTTTTACGCCAACCCTTCCAACTCACTATAAATAGTTGCTTCCTCATAGGCTAAAGCCTTGAAAGACAGAACTGGTTTTGTTCTTGGAATTTTGACATCATTCCTTGAACATATCTGGATATATGTAGAGCAGAGCCGCTTGAATCTTGCTTGTGAGACTACATATATTTGGGTACTCATAGGGCTATACACCTGCATTTTGCCTTGTGCAATTCTATGGGGGACAGTTTCGAATGGATTGCCCAATAATCTACAACAACTTCAACTGAAAGAATTCTCGATTCATCCCCAAAAGGGTGATAATCTTTGTGCAAGGCAAAAAGTAATTGCCCCAAGACACTCATCATATTGTGCCCTCACTTGCATTTAGAGTTGGCTAATACCACATCATGACTGGAGCCATTGCGTGCTTGGTGATGGCTGTATTCTGATTAGCATTTGAGTGTGTACCTAAGTCAACGAGCAAAGATTTTCATCCTCCACCTAGAAAATAGGAAAAGATGAGTGTTTGTTTCACCCTCGTAACAGTGCAAAACTGTTTGACATGTTCAAAAGATCATTAAAAAGATAAGCTCCTCCAAACAATCAAAAAATTTCAAACCCTGGAGTACAAGTGTTTGTCACACATTATGACACCTCTTGACGCAATCTGGAAACAAGCACCTTCACGCACTTTGAAAACAAACTTTTCAGAACTAACTAAAATTGACAAAGACATCATAAGATCGCATCCTGTATTTCCCAAGTTGCATGCAGTGTTTAGGATCGCATTTGGTCAGCAAGAAGTCGCATCCAGATTCTAGGATCACATCTGGTACCATCAAAGGCTTGCATCTGGGAGCTCGCATTTAGGACAGTAGGTACTTATAGAATTTTTTCTTAGAAAGTCTCAGTTGATTAGGATACCCTTTTTTCTCTTTAGCTGGTTCCTGTTGTCTCTTCTGGTTTCCCTATTTTATTTTCAAAACATCCACCTTGCATGCTTAGTCAGTCTTTCACGATCAGTTCAAATACATGTGGTCTACCCACTTTCTACCAACAACTTGGTTCCCAGCTCACTATTAGGGCATTCTAACCCTCTAACGCTGGAATCATTTATATCCACCAACAAACAGTTACTTTTACCTAGACACGCCCACTTGAACAATCTGAAATCCTTACTTGCACTATTGGGAAATGTTAACAAAGTTGAGAAACAAACTTCATGGTTAACACAAGATGCAACCATTACACAACTAAAGGATCAAAAGTGCCTCCTAAAACACCACACTTTCAAGGAGAAACATCTCGCAGTTCCCTTCTCGATCTAGATTCCCCTCAAATGGATACAAACACTAACAAATGGAGTAAGGATTTTGAGGGTTATAATGATGGAAAACACGCACAATTTGAAGGCATGGAAGAGGAAGAAAGACCCAAGTTTGAACATAATCTATTTGGATTAGACAATGAAGAGGAGATCCCTGAAGACGAATACAAAAAACTCAAACAAAGTAAACGGATCCATAAGCTATTGGAACGAATAATTGGTGACGATAAAGAAAAATACTTCCTCCATCTAGCATCCGTAGGTTTCAAGTTACCCAAGGATTATAATGTAGAAAATCTGAAAGAAAAGGAGGTACCAAACCTGATATCTATTCTCACCAAACAGCTTAATCTAATGCAAACAGAGCTCACCAATCTCAAACAGGAGAAAGAGAAACCCAAAACAAAATACTCTTTGGATGCCATTTGTCCATTTCCTTTTGACAAGAGTATCACTATGGTCCCATTTCCCCCCAATGTGGTAAGGCCAAAGTATGACAAATAGACGGGAGAAACTGACCCCCATGATCATGTACAAGAATTTTGCGCTCTAAGCATCGAATACATGCATGAACCTACATACCTCATGCGACTATTTCTAGGAAGTCTAGGAGGTAATGCCATGGAGTGGTTCTCGAAACTAAACCCTAAGGTCAAAACATTTGAGGAGTTAATCCAAAGGTTCATTCAACATTACTCCTACAACATCCAACATGATGTAACTATGGTGGACCTATGTAACACCAAACAACGAGAAGGAGAATCATTCACACACTTCCTACAAAGATGGAGGAATATTTTTGCACGATATTCAAGGGTCATTCCCGAAACAAAGAAGATGGAAATATTCGTTAATAATATAGTGCCTAAATTGAACTATGCTCTACAAATGCAAGACTCTCCTAGCTTCGATAGAATGATTAAAAATGCCCTCCGTATTGAGGAAGTCATGGGTTAAAAAGGGAGAGATCACCCTTCAGAATGAAAATAAGAGAAACAACTCCAACTCCAAGCCTAAATGGTGGAAGCAAAACAAGAATGTTGTTAATCATGGAGTGGTTGACGCCTCTAACATTAATCCTAAACCCAAGGCATTTAATCTAACCAATGGTATGCAAGCAAGAAAAGATGCTAAGGTAACACCTCCCATTCCCAAAGCAAACAATGATAACAACAAGGAATGGACATGGACTTCAAAACCCCAAAGAACATTCACTCCTTTGGGGGAGACTCTTGAGACCATTTTGAAAACATTGGTGGATAACAAAGTTCTTACAATTCTTGATTTTAAACCATGGGAACGAATGGTCAAACCCAGGTGGTGGGATGACAACTCCTATTGTGTCTTCCATAAAAACAAAGGTCACAAGACTAATAATTGTCTCAAACTTAAACATGTCATCCAAGACCTCATCGAAGGAGGTAAGATCAAAGTAGATGGACATACTACCAATGAGGATCATACAACATTCAACAAACCCTTTCCTAATTACAATCAAGGAGAAACATCCAAAGGGAAGGGTAATTAGGTCAACTACACCTATTCCAAAAGTGACAATGTGATTAATATGCTCAACATTAAAATTGAATCCATTAATGTGATCACAATTAAAGGTATCTCATCTCACTCAAATGCTGTAACACAGAGCCAAGCATAGGTTACAATCAAAGGACCTCCAAAACTGACATCAACGTCAACATCCAAGGTTCCTATTGTAACTATTCCTAAACCAGCAGCAAGACACATGGTCACTATCCCCGGAGAAAAATATGACTTGGTAGACCAATTGCAATGAACCTTTGCTAAAATTTCCATCTTCGAGTTGCTCAAGATATCCACGGTACATAGGGAAATCCTAGAAGAAGCTCTACACGCTGATAATGTTCCAAAAGATATTGACATAAGCAAGTTCCAAGGAATGGTCAATCACATCTCAGCACCACACTACCTCTCCTTCTCTGAAGAGGATGACAAGTCATTGACCCATCCACACAATCAACCCCTCCATATCGAAGTCCTTATTCATAAATCTCATGTTAGACGTGTGTTGATAGATGGAGGCACAGGATTAAATATCTGTACACTGGATTGCATCAGGAGACTAGGTCTCTCAGAACAAACAATTGACACTACAAACAAGATAACCATCAAAGCTTATGATGAGGAAGAAAGATCCTCTAGAGGTCTTATTTCTCTACCTATTAGAGTCAGACCAATCGAGGGGAATGTCATGTGTCAAGTTCTGGATTTTCCATTGGCCTAAAATATTCTACTAGGGAGACCGTGGATACACGAAATGCAAGTTGTACCATCCACTTATCACCAATGCATAAAATTCCCACATAATGGGGTAGAAGTGATGATTCCTGCAGATGCTAACTACACTTGCAACAATATCAAAGCAGGTAGCATGATCCCACACAACAAAGAAGCTATGGATGCAGTTGCTCTTGAAACTACCAAGGACATGGTTATGAAGAGTTTTAGCAAGACCTTGAAACTTGAAGAAACAGGTATGGGACAGTACAAGCTGGACCTGACTCCCTCACTGATAGACCTTCCGGTATCACCAAGATCCTACAAAAAACCTTCATCAACATTCACACCTGCAGCATCCAAAGAGCCAGAAGTACACAAGGAAACCAACATGATAAAGGCATCCACATCTTCTTTAGATAACATAGAAGAACAAACAGTCTTGGACTAGCTTTACAAAGGAGAACCAGTGGAACATGAGGTCAAACATGTGAAGATATCCCCCAAATAGTATGGAAAGGGATATGATTTCCTCACAAAAATGGGATACAAAGGAAAGGGACCTCTAAATGACACAGGATGAGGGATCATTGAACCTATACCCATGGAGTTCTGCAACACCAGAGATAAAATAGGACTGGGTTTTAATACTAAAATTGATAAACCTGTTTCCAAAAAGAGTCCACCTTCTAAAATGGGAAGTGATAAAATAGATGAGATAGTACTAGAACCATGGCCTTATGAAAGATTATTACATGTTGGTACAGAGAATCCTGCACACCAAGGTGAACTCTATGTACCTAGCTTTGAGGTATCACAGGATCTTCACACTCCTTTGCTAGCACAACCTCCCATTCAAGAGGTAGGAGACACCATAGCAATAATCACTCAAGAGATACCCCAGCCACAGAATTTACATCCTAACTGGGGGCAATTGGTCACAATTTCACATGTCCTCGATCTACCCCACTTTGATCTACAAGCAGCTAATCGAGTGCATCAGATAACCATTATTGAATATTTAAACAGATATGATGATGATGTCATAGACTCTCATGAATATGAATGGGACCGGCTATCTATCACCTCTGAAGATATTGGGATAGATACAATTCACATGTTTGTAGCTCCCTCAGCTCCTAGCAAATGATTGGACACTCCTCTCAATGATACTGATCCTCCTGAAGCAGAAGAAGAGTTCCTTCCCCCGATCATTGATGGAGACACTGGTGAATATATAAGTGTGGAAGAATTTCATAGGCTACAAGCAAGAAGCCTCCTTTTACGGAGAGATGATGATGATATTTCTACTGGCGAGTTGCTAGAGTTTGATCCACATATGACTAACAATGACCCTTTTAATGACGATCTTACTCTTATTGATCTAAATATCAAAGAAATCAACTTAACAGACCGTGTCATGTCAGTTAATGGTCTTGATGCTAACACGATGCTATCCTTCCCAGAATATGACTCCCTAACATTGGTATTTCCAGACCTAATAGATTGGACTAAAACAGATCCTATTCCTATCCTCAAATTTCCCAATGACCACTCCCTAGCTTGTTATCTCAATGCTTGTGAACCTTACCCTTCTTCCACCAATGCAAGGAGTGAGAACATGTCATAGGAGGATATCAAGTTTCTTAGTCACAAACTGAAAAATAAAAAGAAGCGGACTGATGGTGAAAACCACTCTGTGGCAGTATCAGATCCAAAAATAGTAAAGAAAAAGACGTATCCAATGGTGAAAACCTCTTAGAGGCACAAAAGGATGAGACTCTTGATATCCTCCTTGAACACTTTCAGGAAAGATCTTCGATATTGATTGAACCAACATAACCAATAAACTTGGGCACCATTGAAAATCCTCAAATAGTTCATCTGGCACAATCTTTATCAAAAGAAGAGAAGGTACAGTTCACAGAGTTCCTGAAGGAGAAGAAGATCAACTTTGCATGGTCTTACACTAATATGCCAAGGCTAGATCCTAATCTCATCATGCACCACTTATCTATAGCTCCTGGGATCAAGCCCGTAAAACAAAAACTTGGAAAAATGCATCCTCATGTTGCATTATTGGTAAAAGCAGAGCTAGAAAAGTTGTTGAAAGCTAGATTTATTTGAGTCATTGCATATGCAGCGTGGATCTCCAATGTGGTCCCCATTTATAGATCTGATAAATCTATCAGGATTTGTACAGACTTCAGAGACCTAAAAAAAGCATGTTCAAAGGATGACTTCCCTCTATGAAACATTGACATGATCATAGACCTTACAGCTGGCTTTCAGATGTATTCATTAATGGATGGATTCTCAGGCTATAATCAAATCAAGATCGCCCCTGAGGATCAAGAGAAAACCAAATTCACACGTGCATGGGGAACATTTTTTTGGAACGTCATGCCATTTGGGCTAAAGAATGCTGATGCAACATATCAAAGAGCTATGACAACAAAATTCCATGACATGATGCACAAGAACATGGAGGACTATGTCGATGACACATTGGCCAAATCTAAGGAGAGAGGTACTCACATTGTTGACCTAAGAAAGATATTGGATCGAATAGAACAGTTTCAACTCAGGCTCAAACCGAAGAAATGTGCCTTTGGGGTCCAATCAGGGAAGCTCCTAGGATTCATAGTATCTGCGAAGGGAATCGAGGTAGATCCTGCCAAAGTAAAGGCTATTCTAGAGATGGCTCCTCCCTGTAACATTAGTCAAATGAGGACACTACAAGGGAGACTTTAGTCCATTAGGAGATTCATGTTCCAACTTGCAAATAGGGCACAACTCTTTACTAAGCTACTACATAAAGGGGTTACCTTCAAATGGGATGAACACTGTGAAGCAAACTTTAAAGAATTAAAGGGGTACCTAGCTGCTCCACCTATCCTTATGGCACCTATTCATGGAAAACCCTTACTCCTATACATTTCAGCTACAACTACATCCCAAGAAGTATTAATGGTGCAAGAAGATGAAACAAAAAAAAAATGAGCTATCTACTACATTAGTAGAACACTAGTCACTTATGAGCTCAATTATAGCATTATTGAAAAAGCATGCTTAGCAGTCGTCTTCGCATCACAAACATTGAGACACTACATTCTCTCTCATATAGTGAAGCTCATTGCTAAGATTGATCCTCTAAAGTATCTTTTGAGAAAGACAACATTAACATGACATTTGGCAAAATGGGTCCTGATTCTAAGTGAGTTTGACATTGAATATGTAGAACGGAGAGCTATCAAAGGACAGGTACTTGAAAATCAATTGGCTGATTCACCACTCTAGGATGATGAACCGTTACTAATTTAATTCCCTGATGAAACAATCATGCATCTCACTAAACATCCATGGAAGATGTACTTTGACGGTTCATTCACTCAACAAGGATCTGGAGCAGGGGTCCTCTTCATAACTCCACAAGGATACAAGATTCCTAAATCTTACAAATTAATGTTTCCATGCACCAACAATATCTCAAAATATGAAGCATTGGTCAATGGCCTCAAGCTAGCTATGGAATGGAAGATCATTGAGTTACATGTGTATGGTGACTCCCAACTAATCATCAATCAAGTCAATGGGTAGTATCAAAAAAAAGATGAAAAGTTGATGCCCTACAAGCAACTAGTTGATGATTTGAAGAAGTAATTTATCTTCGTCACCTTCCAACAGATACCAAGATCTGAGAACAAGGCTTCAGATGCTATGGCTACCTTGGCATCCATGTTACAACTGGAGAAGCATCAATTCCTCTATGACTTCTTGGTGGAAGAAATATCCTATCCTTCCTTTGCTAACCTTGAATACTAGATAATATGTACCTTGAATACCCAGATCAATCTTGGTATGCTAGTATCGTTGCTTACCTTTCTGACCAAACCATTCCCACCAATCTATCCAAAAATGAGAGAAGATCCCTGATTAAGATAGCATTGCATTACATCCTCATAACTAACAACCTATATCAACGCAGTATCGATGGTATACTTCTTTGGTGTTTAGAACTCGAAGAGTCTGATCTAGCATTAAAAGATGTCGATGAAGGTGTATGTGGATCACACTCGAATGACTTTTCATTTGCCAAAAAATTACTCAGAGTAGGCTATTATTGGCCTACCATGGAGAAAGATGCTATTCAATTTTCAAAAGCATGTCTTAAATGCCAGACACATGGAAACCTTATCCATGCTCCTGCCAGAGAACTTATACCTTTCATAACACATTGGCCATTTCAGCAATGGGCCTTTGACTTGGTTGGACAAATATATCCCAACTCTTCAAGTGGACACAAGTTTATCATTACGGCCACTGAGTATTTCACGAAGTGGGTTGAAGCCATGCCGCTAATCAAAGCCACTAGCAAACAAGTGGCTATGTTCATTATGAACTACATTATTTTTAGATATGGGATACCCTCTTCAATTGTAACAGACAATGGGGGCCAATTTAGAAATCAAGACATTGATGACCTTTGTGAACAGTTCCATATTACTCACCATTGCTCCTCAATCTATTACCCTCAAGGTAACAGACATGCTGAGGCATCAAACACGAATATTCTCAAGATCCTACACCGAACTATGAGCAAGTCTGGTAAAGACTTTCATCTATAACTGAATCTGGCACTATGGGCCTACAGAACAAGCATCTAAACACCTACTGGCCCCACACCATTTTATCTAGTCTATGGAACTAAGGAAATACTATCTATTGAGGTTGAAATCCCATCTTTGTGGATATCTTTACAGGTACTAGTTACTGATGAGAAATACTGCATAGATAGGGTGAATTCTCTGGACCTACTAGACAAGCACAGGCAACAAGTGTTTGATCACCTCAAAGTGTATCAAGCATGTATGTCCAAAGGCTACAATAAAAAGGTCAAACCACACAAATTTGACGTAGGAGATCTCATCCTCAAGGAGAATCCTAAGAACCAGCCTAACAGGGAGCAAAAAGGAAAGTTTGAACCTAATTGGCTGGGACCTTATGTTGTCACTGCTACTTTTGGGACCGGAGCTTATTAGTTAGCTACACTTGAAGGAGATGTTCTTCCAAATCCTATCAACACTCTACATTTAAAGTGGTTCTATGCTTAATATTTGGCTAGCAGAGCCTGTACAGTAAATAGTTCTTGCAAAATACCAAAAATATTCAAAAAGTTGATCCTGAAGAAATCCAAAAATAGTGGAAAAGGTCCTACAAAAAGGGTATCCTTGGTGAAAACTTGGTAAACAGGCGCCTTGATACTACAAAAACATTCAAAAAAGCAAAAATAGAAAAAAAATTGAAAAAGGAAAAAGTGCCTTGATGAGCACCTAGCAAAACATGCATCTTGGTAGCAAAAAGAAAGAAAAAGATTTTGCCAATTGGTGAAAACCTGACAAACAGGCATCACTTGTATTCTGCGCTCCATCTATTAATGCACTACTGACACAATGCCTTCATAATTTTGCCTATGCTCATACGCTGACTTCATCTTCCTACATGACTATCTTATCCTCGCTTGGGATTTTTCTATCTTTACATCTTAGGAATAATTCATTCTGCACTAGGGGCATCTTTTCTAGCATAGTAGGTTGTGGTTGCTAGGTTTCTCTAAGATGGTTTGCCTCATGGACGCAATGTTTCTTGATACATGCAAAACAATGTCACTTTCCAAAACAAGGGTGTCTTTCTAAAACATTGGACACGACATTTACATTAAACAGAGTTTCTACAGGTCGTACTGGATCACAAACAGGAATGGATTATCCTATCAATGCACAGACATGGAACACCATATTGCTTGTATTACAATTTTTTGATTGATGAATCTTTACTGTGTTTGACAGATGAATGAAGGAGTACTACTTAAACACACAGTTTGATATTCGTTTGATTATAATTCTTTAAATGTCCTAATGATGTTTTCAACTAGGGGCATCTAAGTAATCATAAATTTTATTTGATTGATTCACAATTGATGATTTTTTATGTCTTCTTAGTTACTTAATGACGTCTGTGCAAAAAAAAAGTGTCGCAAGGATTGGGGGCATAATGTTTTCTTGATTTTCTGCGTATGGTGATTGTTCCAAATGATCCTATAAATTTTTTCTAACTTGGATGTTTATGGTAAGAGCTACCACTATGCGTGGATAGCCGCATATATCTCGATCTTCATTATGTGTAAACTACGGTGAGGTTGAAACAATTTCCTTGTCTATTTTCTGATCTAGATTCTCACTAAGCTATATGAATCATAATGTACCCAAGGATATGAATTTTTAAGGTCATTGTGGGTCCAATATCTTGCCTTAATTAGAATCTGGTATATTAAAAGGAAGGTGACTATTTTGTTATCCTGGCTTCTATGCCTTAATGCCTAAGTCTATTTTTGACATTTCAAATAAAACATAGTATTCATATTATCATAATATCAGTGGGTCTTAGTGATGGTTGTACTATCAAGTGGTCCATTCCAAAAAGTGCCCAATGATGATAAAAATGTTGTAATATTTTCTAATCAGTGACAAGTCCTAAGAGTCTGCATATAGCTGCATTTAGAGATTACATGGTGCATTTATAAAAGACATAACATCATAAGGAATTTCGTGCTCAAAAATGGTTTCTATCTTCTTCTAATAATCAAGTTAATTACGTCATCTACATTACTGATATCAAATATCGTTGCACATCCATAGCATACATTTTTACATCCATTGAAAAGAAGAAACAGGAAAATACAAAAATAAAGCATCCATGTCTTGCATTTTTACTTTTTAATCCTAAAGTGCATCCATACATCTATTTTTTCATAACTGGAAAATCAAAAGAAACATACATTTGCATTTTCACATGAGTATCATTTAAAACATATTTATATCAGTAAGGACCCATCACATCCAATCATAAAATGATGTTATCATCTACAAACTAACTCATCAAGAGACCAAGATATCATCACATATGCAAAAGATACATTTACCACATTTATGAAAGCAAAAAGAACTCATGAAACATATCAGAATCAAGAAGCTGCATCAGATATATATCATCATAACATGGTACAGATCAAATATCAAGCGTATAAAGAGTATCAGTGAAGTAGTGAGAATAAAGAGTATCAATGTATCAGTGAATCAGATATACATGTATGAATGTCATCTACAAAAATGGATCTCAGAAGGATCCAGATATACAAAAGAGGGGATCTCAGCAGGATCCAAATATACAAATATGATCTCAAAATATACATGTCATACAAAATGATACAAATAAACTCTATCCCGCCCCCTATCCCTGGTCAAGAGGAGGAGGAGGTGGTGCAAAAGGAGTTGCTGGAGGAGGCATGGCCCCCTTTGACTGCTGAGCTACTCTAGAGAATGAAGGGGCTCTCTAACCCTCTGGAACTACCACATGATACAGGGCATAATAATATGTAGCCCTCTATCCCTGATGGACTACTGTTCAGGCCTGTGCATCCCTCTCTGCTCTCAGCCGCTCAAGCTATAGATCCCTATCTTCCAAGAGAGCATCGACAGTAGTGACTCTGGCCTCCAAAGCTATGATCCTGGCATGGAGCTGCTCTCTCTCCTGCTCACATCTAGATAATGGATCTCCATCTCTGCCTGCATCCTGCTCAGGTGCCCCATCATGCCTCTGTCACTGCTGCTCACCAGTAAGAAATGGGCCAGTATCTTTTTGAGGGGCCACAGATCTAAATCTCTGACGTCTGCCCTGCCCACTACCACTGGAACCACCTGTATCCACAACCTCTCCACCACCACCTCTATCATCACCATCATGGCCATCATCTGGAGGAGGACACCTGCCATCTCTGCCATCGTCCCTACGACCATCATGGCCTCCGTGTCTACCCTTGACTGGTCAATCATCAGGATTGTATTCTAGTGGCTCCTCTATATGAGGAATGATCTCCTCTGAAATAGTGAATCGAGGAAATGGATACTAGAGCCTCTCAGTAGCATAACCATCAGATACACTTGCATCCTCTACATCTGGCCAAAGATCCTAGTCTACTGCAACCATGTCTCAAACCTCCTAGTGAGCAGTCTCATAAGTCAACTGTGCACCCCATAGAGGTGTCTCATCTCTGGTGTGGGCGTATACTGCAATGTCCTCCGTCCTTCCCTATCGCTGACCATACTGCCTCAATACTCTGGTGATCACAAAATGCTCTATAACATATCTGGTCTAGCCAATAAGATATCTGCTCTGACACAAAAATGGCATCTATCAGGCATCCGAGGTCCACACGTCACAATCTAGATATGGTCGCCATATGACCTCTATCATGTCATCAAATAATCCACGCCAATACTCAATCTTGCCCAGATGGGGCTGCTACAAAAGGCCTGCATACATATATACATAGGGCTGCTCAGGTGCCCTCTGCCTATCCATAATCGGCCATGTAACAGGGATGTGCTCCTAGGCCCAGATCTGAAGAATAAGTATACCCATAGTCATATTGCGGGTATAAGGGTAAACAATCTCATGTAGCTCTCAATACATGTGAGCTAAGATACAACTCCCCAAACAAAATTGTCTATGGTGGGTCACCATCTGCTCGATCATATCTACCCAGCCGACCATAAAACTATGTTGGCCCCTATCTGGCATAAGGATGCCGCCTACCAGACCTACTAGATAAATAGATAATCGATCGTAATGATCGACCATGTAGTCCCATGATAGATATCTCCGGTCTATGGTGTCATCTTTGAAATATCTCTGTGCAACACTAATCGCCACGGCCGCTGTCAACTTAAATTATACCTCATGACTGACCATCGGTACATGCAGTATCCTCCAGACATCCTCAGGTGTCACCATGATCTCTCTAGTAGGTAAATGGAAGGTGTTGTGCTTTGAGTGGCATCTCTTGGCAAGAGCAGTCAACAACCCATGGTTTACCCCGATCTCAGGTAAATCCATCAACAAGCGCAATCCACATCGAATCAAAGTCATCTACTCATCATCTGAAAAACATCCTGACAATGCAAGAACATGTGCAGGGTAAGTGCCACGAAATGAGACTACCTCAAACTGGGCCTGTTTTGGACAAAAATGGCTATACATCAGTATCCTATCTACATTACAGGGGAAAATTCCTAATCAACTAAGTCATTTCAAGCTTGCGGGATGCAAATAGATCAAACATGTTAAAATTCTAAGTTTTCTACTAGATGCGATCCTAGAAATATAGGATGTGACTGCGTTTATTGGATGCAATGCCCGAAATACGGGATGCGATCCTAAATGTGGGGTGTGATCCCAAGAAAACAGGATGCGACTCACTGAATTATTTCCTATTTAAACATGCCAAAAACACTAAAACTAGATGCGATCTGAGAAATCTCAGATACGACGCAGAAATCTAGAAAAACCAGATGTGATCCCAAAAAAACTAAATGTGACGCGGGATTCGCAGGATGCGATCCGGAATCCCGGATGTGATCCTATATTGAAAGGGCTCTAAATGTACACACAAAATAGTGCACTTCTATGAATCCTTACATGCAAGGAAACTCAAGAATGAGCCCTCACAAATCGATCCATATCTCTCTATGCATGGAGTTGCAAGATTTGTAAAAATTGCTCTCAGCTAGAGCTATAAACTCATGACCTTGCCAATAAACCATACAACGAGAGATTCA
>MU226592.1:3482909-3518625 GCA_018584345.1 Thuja plicata
CTTCTTAGTTAGAAGGCAATAGGTCGATATTAGTTGGTTTTACATGCTTATCTAACCCTTTTGAACTAATGCAATGACTTATTGATGTGTTGTGTCTCTCTTATCAGGTACATAATATACACACACAGTATGTAGTACCAAATGGGTTCCCGCATCCATCGGTTACATGAGAGGTGGGGAGTCTATGGGGGATAGGGGTAAACTTGAGAGGGACACGAGCCTCATGGTTAGGTATTATGGCACTGCCATGGAAGAAAGGACAGATTGTAGCGAGGGATGCAGGGGTTACACCGGTGTATGCACAGTGGTGGGCCATACATAGACCAGTGAGATTGACAATCCCTGGGACCATACAGGAAGAGGAGCAGCTAGAAGGTGGAGAGGATGGGGTTTATGTAGATGGGGATGATAGGGGAGATTATGGAGGGGATGGAGGAGGAGGAGACAGAGGAGGAGGAGGCAAGAGAACCCAGCTAAAGGTGATAGCACAGAGATGACAAGGGTCTGTATAGGTGCCACGAGACAGGGTGCCTCCATAGATACAAGGATAGGGACCACAGGGGCCACCAACACAAAGGACATAGGTACTGGTACCTAAAGTACTATTACAAGGAGAGGGGCCACCATCAGGGTATGTGGCATAGGATGTGCATGACACTATTGTGCTAGAGAGAGACAACCTACAGACAAAGTTGAGAAGGGTACAAGGGTTACTAGTCACTACTCAGATATCTAAGGGCAGTGTACAGATAAAGCTGGCCTGAGTATAGGGATAGCTATCAGGGGAGACAACATGAGAAGATAGTGCATAGAGTGCCCTAGATACACTACAGGCTTAGGTGGATGGACAAGATTTTACAGTGATTGAGACTCACACAGGGGTCTTAGCAGGGGATCAAAAGATGGAGCATATACAACAACAGTTAGAGGCTTTGATACTAGAGCTATAGGGGTGACCTAGGAGAGGGAAACCTACTGGCACAGGACATATGAGTACAGGGGATAGCAAGAGATCATTGTACAGGCTGCGACAAGTCCCGAGCTGATACAGGTAGTGCATGAGGCTTTCACTACACATAGAAATGAGATGAGGGAAGTCTGAGAGATGGAGTACTATTGCCAGCTGTATTATCAAGTCGTGCCAGAGGGCCAGAGGGTCGTGACATTCAGCGAGAGATCCACATCATAGACTACAAGTGGAGGGGCTTCACAGGCCTCATTCAGGATGAGACCTCCATGAGACAGAGGGGGTGATGGGACATGTGGAGAAGGGCAATCCTCATAGCCATCCTTATGAGTCACAACAGCTATGTTTGATACTATAGACACCTAGATTTGATTACACAGATTCGTAATCTAATTTAGTTCCCTCCTAGGGCATTATTGATTAAATATTTAATATTTAAATAATTTATGTCATCCCACTAGTCAATTAATTTAATTAATTAACTATAGTCTAAATTAATTATTTAATGGTAACGCATAGCCAGATAATTAATTAAATCTCCCATTTTCTTCTATTAATTTAAATGAAATAATTTTCCCATTTAAATTAATTCTCAAATTTTTCTTTTTGATTAAATAAAACCTATTTAATCAATTTGAGCACTTGGATCCTGACTTTAACCCCTAAATTAACCTACCTCAACCACCTAACCCATAGCTCTAACTCAACCCAACCCCTTCACACATACTAACATCTCTTAATTAAGTAAATATCATTACTTTCTTAATTCATCCCTCCACTCATTCTCTCTCCTCCCACCACATCCTCCTAATTCTCCCACTTTCCCTCTAATCCAAGCCTAAATTACCCCTTAAGCATTTTCACAATCATAATCCATAGATTAAGAATCCTAAGCCAATCCTCAAGTCAAACTCATGTCACTTCCTCTTAACTCTTAGCTCCCTCTCCACTTGTCAAAATTAAATGCCCTTAACCCCCAACCACATTCTTACACCTGTGTCCCCACTTGCAAATCTTGAGCCACTCAAACATTAAATGCTATGTTTGACCTTTGAATGGCCATCCCTTCCAAGCCCATGTGTCCCTTATGTGGATGCTACATAGGTGCCACCTCATCCAATCCTTTCTCTTCCCTCCAAATATCTATAAATAGAGGCCTTCTCCCCTTGCATTTTCTTCTCTCATTTATGCATTGTTATCATGTTATTTTAGCTCTATAATCTCATAGTTTCTTTCATATTCTTAGTTCTTTTGTTAAAGCACTTAGAAATCATATGATAGGATAAATTTGTGAATGAATCTTAGTTTCTTTATTGTCTTGCATCTCATTTCATAGTTTTATATCATCTCCAAGGTGGATTTGAGACTAGTTTCTTCATACTAGTTCTTGAATTCCTCCTTCTCTTCCAATCTTGTATTCACATTTGCATTGTATTGGGGATCCTCATTCATTTTTGTTTGAGAGAGCACATCCACACTCCATCTTTTAAGAAAATCAAACAAGGTAAATAGGGTGCTTACTTGTTTCATGCTTAATCCGATGTTATTTGGTTTTCTTTGTTGTTTGTATGCTATTTCATGATTTCAATCAACTTTATGTGCTAACCCACTAACTCTTTGTGTTTTTGCTTGCTCCCAATGGGTTTTAGGTATTAAGAATTCATCATACATAGATACACATGCAGCTTTGTTTTGAGAATTTATATGTACAATTGTATTTTGATGTATAAATGTATATGGACATTGTGACATTGATGTACTTTTATTGCATACTTGATATATATAGACATGATTTTGATGGTCCTATCTTTGTGATGTGTGTAATTTCTATATGTGTGTGATGATGATTTTATGATTGACGTGTGTGATAAAGGATATGATGGATAATGTTATGACATTGACATATTTGTGATGTAGGGATATGCGTGTATGCAGATTTAGTATGTGTTTATGTGGAGTTTAAATAAATATGATGGATTTATATGCAAATGGATGGAGTTATATATTATGGATGTAATATGAATGTATAATGATTAATGTAATATGGTGTAAATGAATGCAATGTGAGATAATGATTAATGCAATGGAAATGATTAATGTAAGATAATGATTAATGAATGCAAGGTAATGATTAATGATTAATATAGGATAATGATTAATGTAGAATGAACGTAAGATAATGGTAAGATAATGATTAATGAAGAATGTAATATAATTATTAATGTAATGTAATGCATCTAGATGATTAGGATGAATTTGAATTCAATACTTAAAATCATCATTAGGTAACAGATGCAACGAATGAAGACTCAAATGAGGACATTGTTTTTTTTGTGTGTATCAACCATAACTGAGAGAATAATGTAGCTATCTTTAGAGGGAAGGGATAAACGAGAATCTTGCCAAGAGTAAAATTGTAACATGACCTTAACTAATATGCAACCTAACTACATGATTGTCATGGGATCACATTGTGTTAATGTTGGAGAGCACACCCTAGTTTGATTTTGCAAAAGGAGGTATGCACGATGTGTTATAAAACACAAGTGACATTGTTCCTTTGTGTGGGCGAGACTCTTAGACAGTTTTTTAGGAGCATAGATTTAAGATTTTAGTCATGATGGTACCAATAAAATGTCACTCATGAGAGGATTTAGTACACCCAAATATTTTTAAGGATTTAGTGGTATGTGTATAAATTTTTCCCCCAGTGAGGCATACATAGCCATGACTGTGTATTAAAAAAAAAGTGCACTAAACAACTATGAAAATAGATCATACCGCAAATGACACGTATTCCAATAGATGTCTTTCTTGACAAACCAAGATATTAAAGATCGAGGCAATCATGAGGAGGATATATTGGAACACAAAAATAAAATCAATAGAAAGGAATCATGACCAAACAGTCATTCATTCCAAAAGTTCTTGCAATGAACAGGATTGGTGTGACAGGAGATTTGAGAAGCCGACGCCAGAAGGATACATCCTAACAAGAAAGAATACATTGAAAACAAAAATTCACTGGAAATTTCTTCTGGATGAAATAAAAGATAAGAAATTCAATCTATTAGTTTATTTGTGAGAGCTCTTGTGATCACCATATCTGGGAAAAGCTCAGTATCTTGGGGTAAGCTCAGTCGTGTGGGAATTAATTGTTATTGTGGATGCAAAGACGTGGTAGAAAGTGGAGGGAAAGCTACCTGCACAGATATAGGTAGTATGATGGGTTTATTAGGAAAATGTGTTGGATGTTGTGTAAGAAATGGTCCAAATAGATGATTGATCTTATTACACATGGTGCCTGAAACTTGTTTTCACCATGGGACTTATCCATTGTGCCACCAAAGTAGTTTTCACAAATGAACGATTTTATTTTCTCTTTATCTTTTGCTTTTATTTTTTTTGCTTATTTGCTTAGTTATTTATTTACTTTTTTTGTTTGATTTTTTACTTATTTGGATTTTCTTTCTTTTTTAATTTTTTTTGGATTTTGTGTTGTTGACTTTATGTTGTACAAAGGACTACTGACAAACTAGGCATAAAACTGCTTGAGATGTACAATATTAATAGGAGCATAGATGGGAAATCCCTCTAGTGTTGTGATTTGATAAGATACAAACCCAAATTTACCTATAACCACAAAGGGCCCCAACTAGTTAGGCTCAAACTTTCCCCTCTTTTCACGGTTCTGGAGACTCTTCATATTGTGTTGCAGGACAAGATCACCATCTTCAAACTCATGAGGTTTGATCTTCTTGTTGAACTGTAAACATAGGTGATTCTGATATACATGGATATGGTTGATGGCATTAAGGAATCTTTCATCGAGGATTTCAAGATCTTGCAAGTGAGAGACTAGGGATTCTTCTTCAGACATCATATTCTTCAGGGAGATTCTAAGGGTAGGGAGCTCAATTTATATGGGTAGAATAGCCTCAGTACCATAGACAAGGGAAAATAGAGTGGATCTGGTGGGGCTACAGATAGAGGTGAGGTAGTCTTAGAGGGTGATATTTAGGTGAAGGTGGCAATAATGGCCAGCCTCATCAACTATATTTTTGAGGATTTTCAAGATAGTTTTGTTGGTAGCCTCTACTTGACCATTGCCTTGCAGAAAGTATATGGAAGATGAGTGTTGGGTAATGCCAAATTTATTGCAGAGTTTTGTGAAATCCTTATTCTTGAATGGGTTACCATTATAGGTGATAATGTCTTAAGGAATGTCATAATGATAGATAAGATAGTTCAAAATGAACTTTGAGATCTGTTTTCTAGTTGTATAAGTAAGAGGGGCAAACTCATCCCATTTTTTGATGTACTCTATTGCAAAAAGGATGTATTTGTGGTTGTTGGAGGAATTTGGAAATATATGGCCAACAAGGTCAAGTCCCCAACATGAAAAAGGCCAAGGTGTGATGGTAGGTTGGATGGATTGGGAGGGAGCATGTATCATATCACTGTGTTGATGAAATGCCACACATTTCTTTACATAGTGATAGACATCTTTCTCCATAGTAGACCAATAGTATCCAGTGCGTAGCAATTTCTTGGCCAAGGTGAGCCCACTAGTATGGGCCCCACAGATCCCTTAATGTACCTCCTCTAAAAAAAATTTCACTTCATCTGAATTCTGATAGCTCAGAAGAGTTCCCTCAAAGTATTTTCAAAAAAAGGTGTCGCCAAGGATTGTGTAGCGCGAGGTTCAACGGATAAATTTTTTGTGCTAATTTGGGATGAGGGTAACCAGGATGATATTATCTGTCAGGTAGGAATAAATTTCATGGTACCATGGGGAATTAGGATCATCAATTTCACACACCATCTCAGTCTTCGGTTGGTCATGGGCAGGGACCATAAAATTCTCAATGAGAAACTCGCACCATGAACTATGTTCAAGCATGGAGATCAAGGATAAAATTATTTCCATTGCATCTGCTGCTTTGTTGTTTTTTCTGAGAATTTTCTTGAAGACAATTTCTACAAAAAAAAATTTAGATGTTCAACCATGCGGCAGTAAGGAAGTAATTTGTCATCTTTTGTTTGATATTCATCCAAAACTTGCTTGATAACTAACTGAGAGTCACCAAGAACATGTAAAGTAGGTATTTTCCACTAGAAAGATTGGCAAAGTCTGATTACCAAGGCTTAATATTCTACAATATTGTTTGTGCATGGAAATTGTAGTTTGTAGGACTTAGGGATGAGATCCCCTTGAGGTGTGACAAATAGAACAACTACCCCCAAACCTTTACGTGTAAAAGATCAGTCGAAGTAGAGTTTCTATGGGATACTTGGGGTTATATGGAGAATAGATTAATCTAGAAAATCTATAATGATTGGATGGTCCCCTTAAACAGGTGATTCAGCCAACTAATCTATGATTACTTGTACCTTAATAGCTTTCTGGTCCACGTAAGCAATGTCAAATTCACTAAGAATCATGTAACCCACTTTGTAGTGTGCCCTATTAGTATGGCTTTAGACAAAAAATATTTAAGTGGATCTATCTTAGCCACGAACTGTATCTTATGGTTAAGCATGTAATGGCGTAACTTATGTGTATAGAAAACAACAACCAAAAAAGCCTTCTCAATGGGTGAGTAGTTCATTTCATAGCCCACTACTGTTATGCTAAGGTAATAGATTGTTCATTATTTTCCATTGTCATCTAACTATGCTGGAAGAGCACCCAGTGTGACTTCGGTAGCTAATATGTGAAAAATAAGGCGGTGGCTTAAGACAGGCGGCACCAACACTGGAGGGTTAGCTAGATATCCTTTTAGGTGATCAAAGGTTGTCTGACATAAGAAATCCCATTGAAAATTGATGTTTTTGCATAAAAAATGAGAAAATGGATGTACTTTATCTGCTAACTATGACATGAATCTTCTAATGGGATGAATTTTTCCTTATAGACTACATAGTTGTTTCAGTGTTCTAGGGACTGGCATCTCTATAATAGCTTTCACCTGCTTTGGATCTACTTTAATTTCTATGTAGGAGACAATGTAGCCCAATAAATTTCTAGATTGAACTCCAAAGCCACATTTTTTAAGATTAAGATGAAGCTTATATTTCTCCAATCGTTGAAAGATTGTTGTGAGAATGGGGATGTGTGTGTCTCATGTATTGGATTTTCCTAGGAGATCATCCATGTAATGCCCCTCTAGGGAACCTAGGAGAACTAACCTAAACATGCAACGAAGTTAACAGGATAATTTGTTTTTAATGTTTACACACAATAATGATAACAACGCGGAAGCAATACAATGAGATACATGACATACACATTAATACAACTCATCAAAGGTAACAATTCTTGAGGATTCCTTGACGTAGAATTACTTAAGAAACTAATCTATGAAAAACAACTATAAGGAACTAATCATAAAATATATATCAACGGAATCCATAATAACCATTTCATATAATAAGACCACATATACAACTTATACCCAAGGTATACATACATGAGTTAATATCCACTACAAAAGTCATAGGGTATGCACTAATACAAAACAATACAACACATCCTCTGAAAGGATGGTAACCAAAGTACACATATGGTACAAGTATATAACTCATGAAATTGAATAAGTCTCTAGAAGAATAAGAAGATAAAACTGCAACAAGGATAATCCAATCATGAAGAAGAACCATCGGATCTCAATGGTAATAAGAATCAATACCAACTGACCTCATGGAACCAAAGGCCCACTCCCACTGTGTTGAGGATATAATATCAGGCCCACTCACACGGGTATACAACATGAAGGCAACAACAAAGGTATACAAAACATCATAAAGAAATGCATAGGAAGATCCTAGAAGCTCTCTGAATCAAAATAAGAAAATCTACACAATACCAGAGGTAAGCGACACATGTAGGATAACCTAAGATGTATATAGGAAGGTTTCATCATGTACGTCTAACCCTTAAGTTTCATCCTAGTAGTCTCTCTGGACCCTGGCACTAAAGTGACCATACATGGTATCAATGACCTCTCAAATAGACAAAGTCACTAACTATGTCGGACACACACTCCTCAAGGTAGAAAGAATCATCTCATCCTCCATCTTAGATTATAATAGCACTCAAGCATAGGTGAGGAAACATATCTTATTAGATTATTCTAAAACCCTGTAGTAAAATTATTATGTTATCGCTTGTTACGATTACTTAAAATAAATGATCCTGGCAGCCACTTGTGGGCCCCGACACTTACTTCAAGCCACCCCCTACTATATAACTAAGTAACCTACCCTAGGTTCACAAAATAACATCAGGAAGGTATAACATAAACCTCATCACTGATTCATGCCCATACAGGAATACATTGGTTCTCAATTAACCATAATAATTCAAAGTACTCTCACAAGATCACATGAGACAAGCTTTAGGAAAACTAGGTTGGGTAAGGAAAATCAAACCAAAACAACACCATATGGAACATGCACTGAAAAATATGTGCAAGATACCATAAAGAAACAGAAACCCCAAAACCTCTGGTTTTCATCCTAAAATTCATCTGATCCTGACAGATCCCCGAAATATTGCAGTTTCATAAAAAGGAAAAAAATACACACTCCATTTAACATTCACCTAGAAAACACATCATGGCATGATAATTACGATTCTAGAAAGAACTAACAAGATCCAGTGATAAACCAATTTATAATAAACATTATGCAAATTAGTCTATCCGATAAAATTACTAACAACACTAAAATTAAATTTTCCAACGAAAATGCACAGTAATACCCCTATAGATTAATTTATAAAGTCTAAGACATATAAATTAATCTATTTTTTATTAATTTCTAAAATTCAAATATAATTAAAAGTAAAAGTTTATTGGAATCATCCACATAACAATCAAAGTTTTCTAAACAAGCATACAAAATTGGATCATTATAAGTAATTCCAGATTACATAAACAAATGAGTTGAATAACTCTACTTCCCTTAACTACACATCTTTCCTTAAATTTGACGACATTTAAAAACATATCCCATAGAAAATATCCCAAGATTAATATAAATAGCAATAATCCTTGTTAATTATAAATCTTAAATAATAACCATTATTAATTAAAATAATAATTACAACTCTATTAAATCATTACATTTTAATAACAATTTAAAAAAAATATTAATAAAATATAATTAATATAATAATACAACTTAATAATAATAATTAAATTTATTAATAAAAACATTATTTAAACTAGAACAACTAAAAATAACAAATTAAAAATAAAATTTCAAAAATTAAAAACTTTATTAAAAAAAACTAAAACTTAAAATATTAAAAAGGCAAGCGGGGGAACTGGGGTTTGTGGGCCCCGCGGGTACCCACATCCCCGTGGTCCCCACCACTCACACGCGGCCCATTGTGCAGTGGGTGTTAATTCATGTATGTATAACTTGGGTATTAGTTGTATATGTGGTCTTATTATATGAAAAGGTTATTATGAGAATGGGGATGTGTGCTTCTCGTGTTTTGGATTTTCCTAGGAGATCATCCATATAATCTTCCATAATAACATCCAAGAGATCATGAAAGAGTATGGTCATTGCACATTGATGTGTTGCACCTACATTTTTTAGACTATAGGGCATGACCTGATAATAGAGCATACCCCAAGGAGTGGTGAATGCAGTCTTGTGTTGATCTTCGGGCATGATCCTAATTTGATTATATCCAAAAAAGCCATGAGGGACATCATCTCGTGTCCAACAGTCAAATCTACTATGATGTCAATATTAGGTAGTGGAAAATAATCCTTAGAACATGCTGAATTCAAGTCTCTAGAGTCGGTACACATACAGATTCCCCCAACAGGTTTACCTACTGGTACAATATTAGAGACCCACTCAGGATAATCAATTGGTCTGATGACGTTGGCGTCAAGTATTTTCTATAACTCAGCTGTGACCAATAGAGTAACTTGTAGATGCATCTTGCGTAATTTTTGCCTGACGGGCTTCACCTTTGGATCAACCTCAAGATTGTGTACAACTAATCTGTATCTAACCTAGGCATGTCTTTGTGAGTCTAGGAAAATTTGACTTGTTGCTTCTTGAGAAATTTGGTCATAGCTTTCTATTCCTAATCATTAAGTGATGCAGTGATATATGTGACCTTTGGATCTTCTTCTCTGCCGAGGTTGACTGTTATTGTGTCTTCTATCAGGATGGAGGATTTTTTTGACTGTAATGATATGAATGGCAGATCAAATTCTCCCTCCTCTAGCATGTTAGAAAGGTTTTCACTAGAGGATACGTCCTTTATTTTCTCTTTTTTGTCATCCAAAGCTGCCTACGAGAGGTTTTCACCATGGGATGTTTTATCTTCTTTTTATTTTTATTTTCTTTTTCTTTTTTATGACAAAGAGTGTTGACATGGCTACTAAAATAGGCTTGTTCATTGTAGTGAATCCAATGCTTGTATTCCTATAGATTCTTAAGTCCAAAGAGGGCTAATATTGCCTCATCCAAATCATGTATATCTAAGGATGGTAGTGAATCTTGCTGATCCCAATCAATTAGTTTGAGGTTTTTGAGGGGAAGGTTGGGGGATGAAAGGTCAACTTTGTTGATGCTAAGGACATGGGAAAAGTCATCAAGGTCATCTTCTATATATTGGAAAGGTAATTCAAAGAACTCTTCTTCAGTGTTTGATTCAGATTCAACTAAACAATAGTCTTTAGCGAAGTTAGTCTTAGGTTCTAAGGATTCCAATCCTTTACCTCGGGGATAGCCTTTTGCGGTAATGAGTGTTCTTCTTCCTATTTCTTTTTCTCTCAGACCAATACCATGATATCCCATGCTTTCAACAATAGTAGTAGCTTTGATATATTTGTCCTTAGGGAAGGTTTCTAAATACAATCTAGGACATTGGACTCCATATGTTCATTAGGTAAGGATCCCCAATGCTCAAAAGTAGTCTCTTTGTATTTCATGATGTCTTTATTTCCTGAAGGAGTGATCTATGATTTTTTTTCCATAGGAATTTGGGGATAGGGGGAGTTTTCCAATGCACATAGAACTTTCAAACTTATATTCCCATAGGCCTTGATCTATGAATGTTGTTTTCTTCTCAGACTCAAAGTTCTTGTGTTCAACGAATTTCTCTTTTCCTTTGGATTGTTCTAGAAGTTTTTTCAGATATTCCCTAAGTACTCTTTGGCGGGATAGGATTCTCCTTTTCAATAGGTTAGGAGAATTCATTCAGAGGATAATAATTTGACTGTCTACCTTCCCATATTTTGCAATACTAAAATGACTTAGGATCTCTAGGTTTAGTGATTTCTCTACCATGATGTGGGAACTTTAAACATTGATGGTATGTAGAAGGTACACCTTTAATAGCATGTATCCATGGTCATCCCTATAAGATGTTATAAGGAACATCTAGATCAAGCACATGCAAAACTATTTCAATCAGGGCTGGGCCCACTTGCAAAGGGAGTGTTATCAAGCCTTTTATCTCCCTTTCTCTATCATCATAGGATTTTATTTTAGTTCTTTTATTTACATCAAGAAGGTCTTCAGAAAGACTGATATTTATGATCATTTTTAATGTACACAAATTTAGTGTGGATCCACCATCTATAAGGACTCATTTGATTTTAGTGGAGTGGATTTTGGCTTCAATATGAAGAGATTTATTATGATGAGGTCTGTGCCTCAAAAATCTTTGTCAGTGAAGACCAAATGCTCTTGTACAACTAAATTTCTGATCATATCTTGGAATTGGGACGTGTTAATGTTTTTCAGGGACACGAGATTCATTAGGAGCATTTTTAAGGACTTCTTTGTGGATGGGGGATGTTCGAATAAGCTCAAGGATAGATATCTATGCAGACATCTTTCCAAACTGGGTCAATAAATCATAGCCTAAAGTAGGTCACGTAGTTGTTGATGGTGTAGGTGGCAAATTTGCAGAAGTTGATGGATTATTGGAATCCTGGACAATAACTCTTGGTCTTCGGGTAGTAGCATTGCAACTAGTACCTTTAAGTGTAATGGTATTCACGTGATTCTTAGATTCTTCAATGCATCCATAAAGACCATCAAAACCAAAGATATCATTTTCCTCTAAAATTCCACATGTGGGATCATTGCATGTGATGGTGTTCATCGAATAGTCATAAGGAATAGCATTGGATGCATTGTTTTGATTATGTTTTGGAAATGGTTCATTGTAGACTTTCAATTTGGCATTTGATGATGATGGGTTTTGTCCTTCAACCTCAATTTTTCCATTGTCTATAAGGTCTTGAATAAAGTATTTCAATTTCATGCACTTCTTGGTATTGTGTCCCTTGATGCAATGATAATCACAATATTCATTATCTTTATACCAAGTAGGCTTGGGTTGATTTTCATCAAATGGTTGATTGTTAGGATATACCATCATGCCTTGATCCACTAATCATTGAAAGACCACATCCAATGATTTTGCAAGAGAAGTGAATTGTCAGCATTGTCTGGTATTGTTTACATTATTGTTATTGTTGTTGTTGTTGTTGTTGTTGTTGTTGTTGTTGTTGTTGTTGTTGTTGTTGTTGATGTTTTTGTTGTTCTTGTTGTTGTTGCGGGGAAATAAGTAGGACTGATTGCGAGGTTATTTCTGAGATTGATGTTGTGACAAATTTTTTTGATTATTATTGTTGTTATTATTGTTATTGCAATTATTCTAATTATTTTGATTAGATGCCTAGACATTTTGGATGTGTTTGGCATCTGTCATTCCATCATTGACAAATCCTTTGTTCTTGCTCCAAAACATTGGTTTATCATTGTTAGCAGAAGGCGTATAATGATTAATGGCACCTTTCACAAAAGTCCATCTTCAATATTTTTCCCCTTTTTAACAAGAGCTTCGAAAGTATCAAGAGAAGCCATTTTCAGTTGGAATGACATTTCAGATACCAGATTCTTAGTAAAGATATCAATCAAATAATTATCAAGTATTTTCCAAGGAATATGATTCACAATGTGTCTCCATCATTGTAATAAGATGGCAAAGGTTTCTCCATTCCTTTTCTCGGTATTGCATAGGTCACTTAATGATGCTTGATCTTCAATTTTGTAGGAATATTGACCAATGAAGTTTTCTGCGAGATAGGAGAATGTAGATATAGAGCCATAAGGGAGTGCCATGAACTACTCCAAAGTGGGGCCCCCAACACTCCTAGTAAAGAGTATTTTAAAGTAATTTTCATTGTAGGGAACCTCTTGACATGTGTTGTAGAATTCCTTGATATGTTGGAGCAGACATGATTCCCCTTAATATTTATCAAACTTAGGGATCTCAAAATTTGGAGGAAATGGTTGCATGGTGATTGATTTGTCAAATGGGTAGGGGCATATGTCTTCTAAAGAGAATTATTTATTCCCTCCATTTTGTAATCTATGTACAATATTTTTGAGCTCATTGAATTGTTAGGCCAAATGAGGGGCATTGTGAGGTGTGAACCATGGTCTGAAAGATTGTCCACCTCTCAGCTGTGAGACTGAAAATCCTATTGAGGTCATGCCAACTATAGGAGGAGGCATGTAATGGTAAGCTCAAGATGTTTGTTGAGTAGATATATTTAGCGCAGATGATGGGAATTTGAATGGTGATGATGAGACTCTTTGTATGAACAAGGGGATGGAAGTGTGCCCTATATTTAAAAATACTAGCACTAACATCAATAGTAGCATTAGTTGTGGTATGAGTGTTATTATGTGAAGTGATGTTGGGAAAGACACTAAAGATTTGTTGAATTTGTCCCCCTATTAAGTCAAATATTGGTTGTGAAGTGGATGTAGGGATTGATGTAGAAGGCTCACTGGAAGTGGCCTTTCATTTTTCGTATGATGATGTTGTATTCGAGGTTGAGGCCATGTTTGCAGAATTTTTAGCCTTCATTATATTGATGACAAGGAAAGTTTCATCAAAATTAGTGGGTACTGTGACCCCATTCTTAATAAGGTTCATAAAAATCTCTCTACCATTTTGCATAATGGCTTTTTCAATCATCTCTAGGTTATATGGATCACTGAGGAAATAATTCACTTGGGTAAATCTCTCATCTTGATCGAATAATTCATTCTCCTCAGGAGCATTGGTTATGTCCTTAGCGTGTAATTCTTGTCCCTGGAAGAAGGGGTGAGAAAAAGGATTCTCATCATCATGATTATTGTTTAATTATGTGTGCCTCATGCTTTTAGCTTGGGACCAAGTAACTACCATGTAATGGTAACGTCAAAAGGATGAAAGAAATATGAAATATGAAAGATGAAAGATGATGGATGAAGGATGAAGGGTGAAGGGTGAAGGATGAAGGATGAATTTTAGAATTGTGATTGATGATGACCTTAGGAGAAAAGGATTTGGAATTGATTTGATTCTTGGTTGGATTTGATTGATTTGATTGATTTGGATGGGTTGGATTGAATTGATTAAGATATATTTGATTGGATTTGAAATGGATTTAAAGGTTTTGGATGAAAACCTAGGTGATACAAAACCTTATGATGATGTAAACACAAGGGGTTTATTTAGATAATGTCTTATCCTACTTGGTGATTGAATTGTGGTCCCGAGAAAAATAAGACAAGACCAAAGGATTTTTATTGCTTGAGATGGGCTGATTTTCTACAAGAAATAATGTGTTTACTAGAGATGAAGATCTAAAACACGTTTGATTAAGACCTTTCAACCTAATGATGATGAAGGAGTGAAAGATTGGATTTGATTTGATTAAGTCCAAGATTGATTGATTTTGTCTGCTCAGAGAAGGGAATGATGATGTTTTTTATGACGATGAAGTGGTGGATTGACTTGAAAATGAGGTTTATCTAATCGTATTTCTTGAAGTGGGTGAAAGAATGGTTCACATGTGTTTTAGCCATGATAGCGTCAAATTTCTGAAAATCATTGATTTCTTGCTAAATAGATTTAGTGATATGTTGACATTCTTTGGATTTTCTATTAGCTTCATTATTTTCTCTATAGACACGGGGAACCAGAAGCTTAACTGTCTTGTGTTTTTCTGAGTCGGTCTATCCAGCGGAGAGAAATATTGATTTTAACCAGGTAAATGAATGTTTTGTGAAAAGTAGTTTTAGGAGCTTCTAAGAAATCAACTTTTGAATGTTTTTGCACAGCCTGATAGCTCATTATTTTCAAGCGGAGATGACCATTATCAGATGCAAATGAAAATATATGGAGATGACCGTTCTAGGTCAGAGAAGAAAATCTAAAAGCAGAGAAGATTGTTTGTGATTCAGAGCATTTTGGATGAAATTTTATCAATGAAGTCTTCTAGTCTGATTTTTGAGCAATTTGTTTGATGGAAAGAAACAATTTCAATCATTCAAACCAGAAAATAATAGTCATATGTCTTGAAAACAATCCAATAAGGGACACATAAACCTTGAGGGATACATGCAATTGTGATAAATTATCAGATGAGAAGTTTGTATTTGTTTGAGTTACCAATGTTTTGAAAACACTTGAAGCACAACCTACCTATGGAATTTGGATTAGCTTAAAAAAATTTCCCGCAAACGTAGGCACACACATGGCAGATAATAAGAATATGTTCATCACCAATCACGCGATGGATTGAGTCATGATCTCATATTAGCTGACTCCAAATGCTCAAGGTGGCACAAAATGCGAGTGATCTTGGGGAGGTTACTATCCTCCTACAAACATTATCAATATTTTGAGGGTGAACTGGGTAGGCTTCTACTTTAATAGTACTTATTAAGGGTCTCCATTTGGATATGCCCTTTGTGTCTGCGCAAGCATGATTGAGGCGTATAGCCCCACTAAGCACCTTGACACAAGTTGTCACATAAATGTGATTGAGACATCACAGTCCTACCTTTTCATAGGTGTGAGCCGAGTATAAGATCAAATGATATCTGACTTCCGAGGTTTTAACCCCAAGAATTAATTTGTTTTAACATTAGTTGGAGTGGTGGGCTTACACCTCATTCTCATGTGGGTCATTCTTGGGATATTTTTTCCTCAACCGGTAGGCCCAACTAAAGGATCAAATGAAGAGTATAGATTGGCGATGAGAGGGGTCTAGATTTATAATTTTCCCACAAGGAGAAAATAGAATAGTCTCCTACCCAATTTCATTTTCTCCCAAACACACCAAACAATTTGTTCTTTCCCAAGGTTACTTTCTAAGTGAAGTATCAAGTGCGTCTAGGTTTTTGATTGTCTCATAAAAGACAAGAGCATACTCCCCTATCAATTAACAAAACACAAGAAGTGAACCCATTTTAAAGTGCCTAAGAAAAATAATTAAAGAAAACATAATGTTTGTTTATATCTCCTAGGCAACCTACAAGAATTATATGTGAGTATTTTAGTGTTTGTCTTCTTTGAGCATCCTACAACACAAAATGTTATTAGTTTCAAATGGTAGTCTTCAAAATTGAGGTGCTACAAAAATTAGATGAAATTAGTAACACAAAAACCTGCTGAAAAGTGAAAATATTCTCACATGGAGTGAAAATGATAGTCTCTATGCGTAGCTGACAATCTGCATAGACGACAGTCTGTAGGTGTAGATGATAGTTCAAGGATATGCACAGATGACAGTTTATGCAAAACTGAAAGTTATACCTGATTGCATCATTTTCAAGTAGTGCAGATGACAAAATCTAAGTGCAGACAACGATCCACAGAGACAAAGGTCAACCTACGTAGATGAAAAAATAGAAAAATTGGGGTTAACTAACTGTGGTTAAATAGTGATATTTTGAAAAAAAATTAGCATCATTTAACTCTGTAAAATTGATTTCCTGTCAGAAACCTAAGAGTTAAAAAGATAAAATGTGTCAGAAATCAATTTAAAACTACTAAAAACCAAAAGTTAGTCAACCAAGGTGGAGATGATAGTCTCTTAGTAGATATGATGATCTATGCAGCCAAAAACCTACATAGACAGCCATTCAGCACAAACGACCATTCCAGGGCGGAGATGACTCTGCATGACGATTTTTAGAACTATGCAGAAAGTTGGAAAAATAATTTTAATTTTAGGGATGTGGGTCCCACTGGGCATGCCAAAATGTATGTGATGAAAACCTACCTATGTGGAACAAGCTGAAATATGCAAAATTTAGAGATGTAAAGCATTTCTAATCTAACATGTTCATAAAAACTTGAAACTACACAAAAGCCTTCCACCACAACCTCCATTGAGCCAAACAAGGGCACCCAAGCCTTGTTGATTTTCTCTTAGAGAGTGTTATGGGTGTACTCTCCCAACACAATATATTAATGCCACTTGATTTGTTTCTTGCTATGGATTGAAATCTATAATGCAAACTAATGGATGTGATAAAGATCTCAAGAACAAGTATGAGGAACTTGTCTCAAGCCTTCACAAAATGATGAAGATGATGAATGCAAAACTAAAATAAAATGATGTGCAAGGTCAAACTAAGATTCATTCACCATTAACCTAGCATGTGATTTCTAGGTTCAACAATGAACTAATAAGCATGAAAATAAACTATTAAATCCTAGAGAAATACTAACATGATAACAATGCATACAAAATAATTGGTCATTTACTTTTGGAAAGGCTCCTTTTTATAATATTTTGGAGGGCTTGGGTGAGATGGAGCATATGTGGCATCCAAATAGGTGCCACATGAGGGACACATAATCCATGCAAGAGGCCAAGTTTTCTCACACATGTATGAGCAACTTGAGATGTGATGGGTCAATGTGTACTTGAAGTACACATGTAAGGGATCTTGTCATAGATGTGTAAGAGGTGGCATAGTTTTTGTCCAATGAACACTTTTGGAAAGTGTAAGAAAGTGTCATCAAGGTTGTTAGAAACCTTTTTGGCACCAAATTAGTATTATTTGAAAAGTCAAATTTTGGAAATTTGTTCACATATGTGTAAGCAAATAATTCAGACTAATGGGTGTAGGAATCCTAAAAATTGGCCTAATAAACCTTAGTTAATTAGTGACTAGGATTATTTGTTGAGAGTGATGTGAGGTAGAGTAGGATTTAGGTTTAGATTTAAATTAATCCAAATTAGATTTAGATTAATTTTGGTTTATAAGAATTTTAGCATGTGAAGGGATAAATAAATTATAAATTTATTTAAAGGGGAATTTAATTTGGGGAAGTATTAAATAAAATTTAATACATTTAGAGGACAAGTATTTAAATACTTTAGAATAATGAATTTAATTTAATTAAATAAGTGGAAGAATATAACAAATATAATTAATTATAATGTTATGAGGGACTATTTTAGGCATCTACATAAAATTTCTTGTCTATAGGTTTGGTTAACTTTGGGAGCTACAATTGTTCTACCTATTGCTTTGGAAGATCTTCAGTTCCACCTTTTGTTATACTCATTTTTTTGCTATCTTTCTTTTGACCTTTCACAAACACTCTTGAAGGCTTTCCTTGATCAACATTCATTGTTCTATTTCTCAAATGGTAATTGCTATGGGTCTTTTCAACTGTTTCTACCATGAAGGACCTCCTTTTTTCATCTGATAATCTTTTGACCCCAGGGACCTCTTCATCATCAGAGAATACCTATTGAACATTTTGTTGTCTTGTCCTCATCACGTTCACGTCCTATTCATAGTCATATTCAGAAGAATCATCACCATCCCTACCCCAAAAGGGTTTTGATGACATGGTATTTATTGTTAGATGCTCAATATCATGTTGATTCTCCTCCTCTAAAATGCTTTTTGCAATTACACATTGTTTGGGTTCATGAGGTAGTCCACAAAATTCACACCATGGACCATCTTCAACCAAGTGATTTCCTTTCCTTAGAGGATCAGGATTTTCCTCACTTCCTTTTATATTTACTGGTCTTCCCTGCTTCTAGGTGGTATTATAGGGCATGTCCTACAATCTAAGCTTCCCATTTCTATTCAAATAGGGACGCTCATTCTTATTTATTTGTTATTTATCTCCTTTACTCTACTTGATATGTAATTATTTTACCATGCTCATCAAATCATCTATTTTATCTTCATCTTTGTCTTTCTTACGTTCTCTTGGGTTAAATAATCATGGATCTTCCCTTGTGTTAGCCTTACCAGCAACCTCTATTATTTTCAATTGTGACAGTTGTCTTAAATGCTTGTGATAATGTGGATGTTCTATGAGATTTAATCTCATAATGAGTTTTACTATCAAAGGAACTCAGATAGAAGTCAATCAGGAATGAATCTACTAGTATGAGATCTCAACAATTTATTAAACTATTTATTAAATTTTGTCACTGACTCATTTTGATTTTTCTCTATGCTAGTCAACTCATGTGAAGCAAAAGAGGTATCATTATGATCTCCAAACTGTTCAATAAACTGGTTTAAAAAATATTTCCAACCAGAGATAGACCTATCAGCCAATCCTCTATACGATTCGGCTACATATTTAGTCAAGGATTGGATAAATAATTTCATATAAACATCCTCATTATTCTCTTCTAATTCCTCGATACTATTTTCACATTTATAGAATTTAACTCGAAAGATTCTATTCCACTTCATGAAAAATTAGGAACAATAGTTCTTAACTCATTAGATATAGGATTTGGATATCCCACTATGCTATTAAAATATAACTTCCTATACCTTTCAATTGTCGTGGGTTCCCTAGAACCCATATTTTGTTCACCTAGATTATTCATCCTAGGCCCCATATTTTGAGGATTTCCATTTTTATAATTCTGACTTCTTTGGCCATTATTTTGCTGGAAACCATGATTTTGTTTCCAAGGACTACCAAGATTATGATTCCCTCCATTATTTGATTGTCTCCAATGTCCATTATTCCCACCATTGTTCCTCTTTTCTTCCTTTTCATTTTGTTCAAACAAAGGGTTTGCATAACTAGCATTTAGAAGTTGCCTTGTATTTTTTCTATAAGGGGGATTATATCTCAATGCCTTATATGTTTTTCCTCCTTTTCTCCCATTATCCTATTTAGGAGTTTAAATGTCATTCTTGGTCATTTCCTACCTTGCAAGTACATCACTTGTAACTCTTCTCAAACCTCTAGCAACTTTTGTTTGGGATTGGCTGAAAAGTGTTTGAAAAACCATATCCAACTTCTAGTCTTCCTCCTCATCCTCTTCATCAACCTCTTCCTCCTGATGATCATCTTGTTGAGTTGCACCATGCTCTTCATAAAAAAAAAGGATTTGTGTTGTCTTCTAGAGTTTGATTATCTTTCTACTCCACACCTTTAATGTTGGTCTCTTTTTCTCTTTCAGCAAACTTATTATACCCCATAAAAGACATGTCTACTGCAGCTGTGGTTTTTGTCCACCTTCTGTTTGAACTTAATTCCAAGTGTCTACTTTCTCCTTGATGTAAGGATCTCCTTCCCCACATATGTATGAGAGATAAATGCCTATGATTTCCCTTTGTCTTTTCAAAACACTGCATACATCAAATAATAGATTTGTCACCTCACTTCTCAGGAAATTTGTGTTACTTGTTTTGAGTTCTCTTTCTCCCAGTAGAGTCTTTAAGTATATTACCAATTGTTCTGAAAATCTTCTTGAAATTTCAAATACTAGATAAGAAATATGAGGTATTTTGAATGTCTTTCAAAATATCTAATAGACAACTCCCCAATAGAGTCGCCAATCTGTTGGTTCCCAAAACCACAGATTGGAAATGCAAGATCTTTGCCAATTCTCCTATAGGATTGCTTCAATCAGTCTTGGCCAATGAACTTGAATAATCTAATTCCCCTGCACTTTAGGCTTCACTAAACCTAGGTGGTTAAACCCACACCCCAAACAAAAAGGTGTCTTCTATAGAGAATTTAAACTTCCCTGATTCCTTATCCAACTAATTGGTCAGAATGCAATCAAACTTTGTTTGGATCCTTAGGTACACTTTACAAATTTATTTCAAAACTCCCTATACCATGACATCAAGGATAAATTGATCACAATATCTATTATATTCTAAATGAATTTAATTCCTTGGAAGGAAACCAATTAGACAAGGAGTGTATAGATGAGAAATTTGTATACAACCCTCGATGATCAAGAAACAAATATTGAAAATTCAATTTTCAGACATCTAATAGAAAAAGGGGAAATCCTTGAAATTGATAATTGAAATGGAACAACTCAATCAAAGGGAAATTAACTTGCTTCCTCAACCTTGGAAAAAAAATAGGTTTCTTTTTATTAATAAAAAAAGTGATTACAATTGGTTTGCAGATTGGTTGCAGTCACTATCCAAATACATTATCCATTAGCATTATATCATCCTATCAAACATATCAGCCTCCATCTTATATCGGTTCTGGTATATGTTGGCACATGATCAATTTTGTGTAATTTGATTCACTTTTTGGTTGTCATATATGGTAACACATCTCGGTTATAGATCAATTCCTATAAAGATAAGTTTTGCTAATTCAAAAATTGACTAAGTATAGAAGCAAAGATACAGAAGTATTTTGGATATCAAAGATTGAGATCAATGAGTTATGACATGTGAGCTTAGAGGAAGACAATAAGGGGTATGTGTGACCTCCACCTAAGATCAATTTGGTTTTGGTAATGTCTGCGGAAAGTTAGAAAGAATTGAAGATAGATAGACTGCAGCAGAACAACGATACAAAGCAGTTGGATAGTAGCAATGATTAAGGGAGTATGACATGGACTCCTGGAAATCGGAGTTGGATTATGGTTGATGATAACCTATAATTTATCTATGCAAGAGCATTGACTATGCATTTAATGTTTACTTTATTTTTTATTAGAAGCCAACTATGTAATATCTGCATTGAGAGCCGACTTAGTAAAAGAAAAAGATATTTATGTATCATATTTTTGTGAAAGAAAATATAGAGGAATGTGTATGATTTTGTGTGGAAGATGCGAATGGAAGAGAAGAGAATGATAGAGATCATTGATGAGCTATAAAGGAACCATCTAAACATTAGTGATGCTTGTTTTGTTCATGACTGAGAACACTTTGTAAACAAAATTACTTTAGACTATGACTAAAGAAATACGAATACAAAAAGATGCTAAGAAGAAAGTTGAAGAAGATTTAAATAGTGCATTAGATCAAATGAAGAATGAGGCTAACAAATACAAAAACAAATATCTAGAACTGGAGAAACATAATCAAATCATAAAAGGTGAACTTGTTGAGGCAAAGAAACACATTGAGAAACTTCACACCAGAAGTGATTTGATCGATGAACAAAGAGACAGATAGAAACCCAAAGGTGATATGACTGGTATTGGATTCAATGAAGCTTAATTTTCAAAGAACCAAGAAGAGAAATCCAATGAGAAGATTAGTTTTGAGAAACCTTCTATTGAAGAACCGAGAGAGCAGATCAAACCCTTCAAATGTATATTCTTTGGTTGCAACATATTTGAACACATAAAGAAAGACTGCAGAGGTAATGCCCCTTTTAGAACTTTTTCTGGTTATTTTTTTAATTGAAATTGATATGGGTAGAAGAAAGAAGAATGTAGAAAACCTAATCAATCTGGATAAAGACAAGACAATGGAAGAGAACCTACAGTGAAACCTACATGCTACAAATGCCATAATTTTGGACACAGCAAAGTATTGTAAGATGCAAGTAAATCAGGAAAGAAGACCTCCTATATGTTACAAATGCAATAATCTAGGACATATAGAAAATTTTTGCAGGTATAATGGAGCAGATAATAGAAGAGTACCACCTCCTATGAATACACAGAAGAATGGAAATGATATTGGTATTAGTGTTGCGAATTTGAAGAATGATTTTGAAAGTTGTTTTAAGAAAGCAGAAGATAATAACAGTGGTAAGATATGGAAGATTAAAGAAACAAGTGAGACATTAGTTTAGGGAGAGTCAGTAGATGCTACTGGATCTTTTTCTGATGGTAGTAAAGCAGAATCAACCTAATTGGTTGATCATGGCCTTATGGGGAGCATTGGATACAGACATCAGAATATATCCTACCCCAAAATTTATGGATTGAGCTCGAGTGAGCTTAGGTATGAACTTGGCCGACATCATGACATATACATTTAAGAGCGCAACATCTGCGAATGCATATATTGTGATTGCAAGATTTATAGCCAACTGGACAGTATTGAGGAAAGTGAAATTTATGACTTAAACTTGTATAAAGCACCATTCAATGACCTATTTCTTTACCATTTGATGAAGAGTGACCTAAGGAGATCAAAGAGAAAAGGAACTATGTCTATTCTACAATTGTCGTGCATGATCGATTAAAGAAAAAACTCAGAATTTAGTGGAAGAAAGGTATTTACATCATCTAGCTATGGATGCACCTATTATTTTTTATGTTGTAGATCAACCTAGATACAAATTTAAGAAACATCTATTTAAGTCCTATGAAGAGGATCCCAAAGGAGCATTTTCTCAAACCCCTCATGGTGTATTACATGTAGAAGATATTAGGGCTTACATACACTGTAAGTATGATATACTAGGAATTGATGAGATGTCAATTGAGATGGAGTATATGAATGATAATGGAGTCATGAAAAATGAATACAAACACATTGATCAGTTGAGTATCATGAAAATTATGGATTTGTGCGAATTCGATGAAGATGAATGGTTCAAGATATTGTTGAGAAGAGTACATAATCAGTTCATTTGGATAGGTGATCCACCTATGAATATTTGTAGTGACCTAATTCATGAAATTATTGGACTCGACAACACCGAAATCATTCATGTTGCATAAAAACATGTAAATAAAGAAGTTGAAACCCTAACTCACTCTAAATGGGATAGGTGGCCAATGACAGTGAATGACATCTTTCAACAAGATGTGAGGCTAATTTCTATGATACTTGGCTATATATTCTACTATAGCAGTAGACCTAACTCAGTATCTATAGGAGTAATCATGATGGCATGGAGAATGGTGAGGGAAAATGTGAGATTTAACCTATGTGAAGTACTGACACAACAATTTTTGGAGAATGTCAAACTAATAAATAAAGATAGAACTAAGACCTTCAGATTTGGCTCACTATTGATGCATATGTTTATACACATTGAGCACAAATTTCTTGGCTTGCACCCTAGTAGTTAGAAATCAAGGATACCTATTGGTATTCAGATTTCACAGAGGTACAAAACACAGAATAGTACATGGGACATTGATGGGGAATTATTTTCTATGATCAAGATCCTTCAAAGAAAAATGAAAACCAGGTACAGGATACATGAGGACATTGTTGAAAAATACAAGGATACAATATGTTTCATGGTTGAAACTAATTGTGTATGTTTTGAAGCAGACACACCTAGAAAGAAATGGTGTTATCCCATGAGTTATGAAGTAAGTTTAGAGGTACTTACCATGTAAGTTGAATATGTTCTTCCATCAAAATTTGATATATTAGAAGAAAGATGGGGAACATATGAGGATAAATCAGCTAAGGTGGGAGAGGAATAGACTAGACGTCTGAGGAAAAGAAAAATTGAAAACCTTGTGCATGAATGTGGTGTAAAAGCAGGATTGATAGAAGAAGAACTAAAAGAAGTGAAAAATAAAATGACAGAAAGATCTCTTGGATTGGCAAGTGATAGTACTACATCCCTTCCCACTCCTGAAGTATTAATGGTAGAATTTCCACCTCCTCTATCACAGCAAACATCACAAACTGAGAACATTACTCCTAGAGTAATCACTAGATCTAGCAAGCTGACATCACCTAAAGAACAGAGCACAGTGAGAGAAGAGAAGAAAACTGAGAAGCACATATGGAATCCTAACATGAAGATGATAGAGAAGAGAGCCATAGAACAAGCTAAACTAGTCACAATTGATAGATACTATGACAGGTATGGAGATTTAGACAAACTTAAGATTGAAGACATTGTGATTGATCATTTACTTACTTTCAAGTAGTCTCTACTGGAAATTAAAGGAAGTATACCTAAAGACTTGTATGGGAGATCAGAGACAAGAAAAAACTTAGCAACGATTGACGATGATACAATCAAGAATAAGGAAACTGATAACATGTTTCCTGTAATATCCTTACAAGAAAGAGAAAGAATATTCAAGGAATTGAAACCTTTGCTAAAGACTAAGTTAAGATTGTTGAAAATCATGGCGAGGAAGTATGATGAATTCATTGAGGAAACTCATAAGGCACTAGAGAAAATATTGATGAACACTACTTCTGACAAGCCTCCACCTCCTTAGACCACTTTGCCTACACAATTAGGAATGGGAGAAAGCTCAAAAGAAACTGAGTCAAATGTTGAGAAAAGTGAAGTAGATCCACAACCAAATTTCTATGTTTTTGGTGTGCTAGTGACACTCGAAACATCACAAGATGAAAATGATCCATTTGCAGGGAATGTGGACAACAATATAGCAGATGAAGGAGAAAAAAAAGAGGAAGTAGAGCAGAAAAAGGGAGAAGAACAAAAGACAGAACACAAAGACGATGAACAAAAAGAGGTAAACACATCTTCTATCTCATTATTGGCAAGAAGAGATGTTAATGTTGATAGCATGGATGAAGATGAGCTGGTTAAATTGGCTTTGACTGCACTAAACAAACTTAAGGAAAGATCAGAATAGAAAGGTGAAAAAAAGGCTAAAGTGATTACAAGGGAAATTGATACTATAAACAAATTGCTTCCAGTACCTATTATTTTCTAGCACAGAGATGACATTGAAAATCTGAGAACAACACTTGATGAATTTGATGGACTGTGAAAATTTGATAAAGATTGCAGAGGAAAAGACAGAGAAGAACTATTCAGAAAAGAAGCTGTCAGAAGTTTGCAAGTCCATCACATGGGACTTAGGAATTGTGAAAACTTGTTTGACAATTGCAAAGAGCTTCATTGGACATGGAAGAAAATTGTTTAGTTACTGCATGAATCCTATTAGGCATGTTCAGAATGTTGAAGACATTATTTCCAAAGAGAGGGCGACTCTAAACAGTATGATGGATAGTTGTGAAGCATCTTCACAATCTATAACAGATTTAGACAAGGAAGTCACAAGAATTTTGGAAAAACTCAGTGTATTGGATATTGAGAAAGGGAGAGTATTGACAAGATTTAATTTGCTGAAGAGTTTAATCACTCCTAAGCTATCTATACTTGAGGTACATCTATCAGACCTGGAGAAAGTTACAGATTCATTAACTAAATCTATCCCCACAAAATTGAAAGAAGCTGAGACCACATCATTTTCACTGAATGACATAATTCACATTAGTCAAATATTTTTCAAATCATGGAGTATAGAAGTGAATATCTTGGAAGATTCCTTTCAAGATATTCTAAAACTAGTGAGCAAGCACTAAATCCTATTATTTTGTATGCACCTTTGTCATTATTGTCAAAGGGGGAGAAGAGAGAAGAAAAAAATATAGGAGAAGAGAATAAAATGGGAGAAGAGACAAGAAGAGGAAGGAGAGAACATAGAGGAGACAGTTTTTTTTTTTTTTTGGAACACTTATTCATTTTTTTAAAGTGTTGCCATCAATGCCAAAGGGAGCGATTGATGGAAAGTGATCAATTTTGTGTAATGAGATTCAATTTTTGGTTGTCATTTATGGAAACACATTTGGGTTACAGAATGATTCCTATAAAGATAAGTTTTGCTAATTCAAAAATCGACTAAGTATAAAAGCAGAGATACATAAGTATTTTGGATATCAAAGATCAAGATCGATGAGTTATGACATGCGAACTTAGAGGAAGATAGTATGGGGTATTTGTGACCTTCACCTAATATTGATTTTTTTTTGGTAATGTCTATGGAGAGTTAGAAAGAATTGAATACAGATAGACAACAGCAGAACAACGATACAGAGCAGTTGGACAGTAGCGATGATTAAGGGAGTATGACATGGACTCCTGGCAATCAGAGTTGGATTATGGTTGATGATAACCTATACTTTGAATATTCAAGAGCACTAACTATGCATTTAATGTTTACTTTATTTTTTATTAGAAGCTGACTATGTAATATCTTCATTGAGAACCGACTTGGTGAAATAAAAATATATTTATGTAAGATATTTTGTGAAAGAAAATATAGAGGAATGTGTATAATTTTGTGTGGAAGATATTAATGGAAGAGAAGAGAATGCCAAAGATCATTGATGAACTATAAAGGAACTATCTAAACATTAGTGATACTTGTTTTGTTCATGACTGAGAACACTTTGTAAATAGAATTACTTTGTAAGAGCTGTAAGCTCAGTTGGCCCCTAACAGGGTGTTGTGAACCTTTAATAGGGTTTTAATTCCTTTAACAAGGAAATGTACTATGTAATATTCAGCTCCTAACAGGTCTAGGTCTCCTAATAGGGATGCTATACTTTAGTGCATGCTTTTGGGTATCATCCCCATCGGGGTTTTCCCTTGGCCAGGGTTTCCTTGACAACAAAATATGGTGTTATGAGTTTTGTCTCATTTGCTTATATTCTTTTCATTACTCCAATTTTATGGTTAATGTTTAGATGGTTGAAGAATTTAATTAAGTTCATTAATACTGATTTTCCCCCCCTCTTAGTATTATCCAATCCTAACAGTATACCATATTATATAAAATTGATGGGATGCAAACAAGCTTCGAACTGAAACATCTATTCCTAAAACCTAACCAACTACAACAGACATCATTTAAGTTACAATAAGAAAAAATAAAATAAAATAAAAAATAAAATCAATCCAATATGGTCATCTCCTCATTAGCATCCTTCTCTAACAACTCATCAGGCTTCCTTAAGTTTTCTACTATCCATTCTACAACCTGAACATACGTCAGCTACTTGAAGTGTGAAATGTCAGAAACAAGTAGTATTAAGTCCCGCCATTTCTTCCCAATGATTACATGGGTTTCAACCTAAAATATGGTGAACTTGACTTCCAAAGAGATAATTTTGTCAAGGAAATCATTGAATCTACCAATGTTAAAATTTTCTTCCCCTTTCAACCGATCAACAACCTTTCAAGGCAATTCCTCAAATTCCATCTTCCATTCATGTACATCTTTTACCTTTCCATTTTTATCAATTATATCTAGGATTCACCAGTGACTATTTGAAATGAAAGAAGCTAATCTCTGATTCATCTTATCCTCCTCATATTCAATATAACTTAAATTACTTGATATGAGCTCCATCATCTGCACAGTTAAATTAATTTCTAGAGGAGCATCTAGATCTCTCCTTGTAACTTCAAGAACTTCACTAGGTTAAAAATGAGAAGACCTCCATTTCTTGATTATCTCTTGCAACTTCATTTTATTTTCTATGAAGTAACTCTTCATTTATACAAGGGTGTTATAACTTGCATGGACTTCATCACAAAATTTGAACACACACTTCACTTTGAAAGATAGTATGTCCTCTAAATTCTTATAGTCACAACCCTTAGAGACATCTTCCTATTTGTCAGAACCTTTATCCATTTGTTATGAATTTTTTGAAACTTCTGCAACATCTTTTGGATCCAATAATGTCCTGCTAAAACATGAAATCTTATACTAGAAAAACTCATTCTCCATCGTCACCATCTTCAAATATTCATTGATTACTTTATTCATCTCTACTTCTTTAATTTGGGATTCCTCCAACTTCTCTTGTAAATGTTTAACTTGTGATCTATTAAACATAGCTTGATGCATCAGTTCTGAGACTGAGGCTAGTGGTTTTGTACTACTTCCATCCCTTCTACTCCCTTTGATATATCTATTAGTTTTGGCTTACTCTCCCCTTTGAAACTCACCCATGTAGCAAAGGTTTCAGTTTTGGGATTGAACCCTGAACCTTCAATCTTTTCCAATGAATCAAATTTAGATACAAAGTTTGGATCATCTTGTTTCCTAACTTGGTCTAGTAAGAAATTTTTTTCAAAATAATCCCTAGCACAATAAATATATTACTCATTATCACCATATCCCTAGCTTCTTCAATAGTGTAACTTGTCATATTATCAAGATTGAGTTCATCAATCATTTTCTTACTTATAGCTTTATGTCCAGAGTCATCGGCTCCCATGAGCCTTTTCCTTTTCTTTTCTTCAAAATCCTTCATCTTGTATTGGATCTATAAATCCTTGAACTCATGGGTCTTCATTAATTCATCCTTCTTCAATAATCTAAGGGATATAGCTTCCCTCTCATTATTCAAGTCCACTAGAGCCTCATCTTCAAGAGTTTGGGTATTATAGCCATGAATATATTCTCAAAAAGAAGGAGGTGAAGATGTTGGTGCCATTTCATTTTCCTCTCTTAATCCTCTCAAAATGTGGGCCACATTTGTTGAATCACACTCCTCATCTGAGTACAAATCAAAATCTTGATGTATCAAATTTCTCCTCTTTCTAGGAGGAGTTACTACTTTCTTAAACTATAAGGGCTCCTCCTGTTCTTGCTTCTTTTCATAAAAATTTTCAATATCCTTAATACATCTTTCTATTCTCAATACCTCAAGCTCCTCTTCATTATGTAACCTTGGAGATCCCTCCTTCAACCGTTCTTCCTCCATTTTAGATAGTATGCCCCACTTCTTTACCTTTTGAATAAAAGTCAATATCTCATCAACATTTATTATAACATCCTCATCAAATTTAATTTGATGCTTGAACTTGGCTAGTAAGGATTTTGATTGTCCCTTTGGATCATATTCTCTGGCAAGGTCACTAGCCAATCTATAATTTTTGAAATATAATTCTGAACTTCATCCAGCATATTCTCACCAATAGTGTATCCAACAAATTTCATCACATGGGGTAGAAAATTTTGTTTCCTCCTATTGTGTATCAGCTCATTTTCCAACCATAGCTTCTTCCATATGAATTCTAAGAACCCTAATCTCTTTGACACATGGATAGGTAATTTGTGAGGTATTTTCCTACATCCATAGACCCTAAGTAAGGTGTATTTAGGTTTACATATCCAATCACCAAAATTTTAATTATATCCCTCATTAGGGAAATATTCCTTGAGTCTGAGCATGGACATGATGTTCAGTGTGATTCTTCCCTTTTGGCATCCAACAAGACTTAATATCCATACTACAAATATATCATGAAATTTGGTATAGTCACAGTCTCTGCTACTCTTATCCCAAGCTTGTCACCATAGTTGTTTGGGAAATTTATTTCCCTGTCCATCTTGTGTAGTCAATTTCAGGGAGTTTTTGAATTCTACTTCATTCTGATATAGAAGAAGATGACATAGCAGGGAGTCATTTTTGAAGGACTTGTTCATTTTCCACTTTGACAGTTGGTGATGCAACATCCTTTCAATCTCAGTGGAAAAATCAAGTTCTAGGTAGAAATTAGGATTCTAGATCCTCATACACATGTACACAAATGCCAAAGGCATCCTGGGCTTGACATCCTAACCACACACCTGAGACCATGCAAAGTAAGTATTCTCAAAAAACCCCATTAAATTTTTTTTACAGGGTGGGGACCTCTATGGTTTATTGACATTATCCTGTTGTTTTCCTCTTTTCTCATGAAATAAGTAATTTCTATGAATCCCAAGCTTTTAACTAGTCTATCAAAATCAATACTAAAACTTTCCCTGTCAATCTTGGTTAGGGATTTTCTACTTAATTTGAAATAACCTTGTATGCAAGACCTAGTAATAACTAGTAAGGGTTCACCATTCATCTTTCTGACTATTCTTATTTTGGGCTTATAATTATTGACCAATGCATCAATTAGCTAAAAATCTATGAATACATTTGGGACAACTACCTTTCCCAAATTCAAATTACATGCATTACTCACTGGTTCCTTTTCATTTCTGTCTGCGTAGAAGAAGCAAAACAAATATCTACCTAAGATGGGGAGATTAGCATCTTTACATTCATTCCATATATCAAAGAACCCATGTTTTGTTTCTACAACAACATACCTAGGCAAGATGCTAAGAAGTTGAATTGGGAAAAAATATTTTTGGGTATCTTTCTGATTTCCCGCCTTTTTATTAACTGGCACCTCTTTCTTAATTATAACATCTTCTTTATTTTTAGGCATTTTAAATAGGAAAATACAACTCAAAGGGATAATAACTTACTATATCTTTTGACCCTATATCTTTTGACCCGCAACCACAAGACCTACTTCAACTCTTTTGGATGCAAAAACTTCACCTATCCAAGCTCCAACTCTTCAATTCTTTAGTTGCACAAATGTGGAATCATACTTCACAAATGTGCAATTCATTCCAAGAAGCTTCAAGCATGAAAAATAAGCTCATACATTAACAAATGTCCCATACGCCACCTTCTCATTAATAAAGAAAAACCTTTTTGCTAATTGGGAGACCATTATAAACATTACCCGTGAAATGGAAAAAAATTGCCATTTCTCTAAGCATTAAAACTACTCCTCACGAAATGGAAAAAAAATTTTTTTGTTTCGCCATCCATGTAAATTTCCACCTACAAAATGGAAAAAAAATGCTAATTCACCACCCTCATATGTACTTCTCTGCGAAATGGAGAAAGTGCTTGAATAGTTCTCTTAAAAGAATAATCATGATTTTGTACCTCTTTCATACTTCTTGTCCTTGCATCTCCCTATTGTGAAATGGACTTGATACCTTTAGAAAATGGAAAATTTCAAATCTCTAACATTGGATTTGTTGTAGAGCCTGAATCTATTATAACCTTACATACCTTTCCTCCTTTGCAAGTGGTTCTAAAAATTGACTTCCTTTGTGGTGGATTTTGTTGTAGTAGGTACCTTGATTAATGTTCTCCTTCTCATGAGTGCTTCTCCATGTTCAGGAGCTGCATATGTGTCATGGGAATTCACACTTTGACAGTATTCTTCTGTAACCAATTGAGTTCTCCTTTCTCCTTGAGAACTTGACCCAACTTTCTCAAGATATCTAGCAGCAGAATGTCCCAGTTGGTTTCAGTTATAGAACCTAAATGATCCAGAACTCCTTCCCCCAAATCTTCCTCTATTATTTGGAATTATTCCTCTGAAATTACCCCTTGAACTAGTCTCTCCATGAGATTCTTCATAATTGGTTTCTCCTTGAGATCTTAGACTTTTTCCTCTCCTATTGGATCCTTCTCTACCTCTAAAATTATTTCTTCTTCCCCTACTATTTTGATCCTTCTTCCTCTTTAACTTCTCTTCCACTCTTAGAGATAGTTTAAAACATTTGTGAACAGTGTCAGGGCTTAGAAAATTCAATTAATCTTTAATGTTCATCCTTAATCCATATCTCTGTGCCTTAGGTTTTATCTCTTCCAACAAAGTTTCACCTCATAGGCATTAATTTTTTAGGCCTATTTGATTTTGGAGACCATTTTTCGCCAAGAGGATATCATGCTTCTACCTTCCTTTACTCTCTCACCCCGCACATATTTCCAGCATATAAGGGATGACACCTTCAATTTGGATTTTCCTATCTTTTCCTTTTGATTATGTGGCACATCTTCACATTACAAGTGGTTGTTAAGGGCCTCTATCCATTCCATCACATCATCAACATCCCATTTGCCACTAAATATGGGAATCTTTGCCTTTCCATCAGAAGATATTTTTCCCATAGATTTGAGGGCATTTATGAGGTATCTATGCTCCATAGGAACTTCCTCTTCCTATCTTGGGGTATCTTCCTCTTCCCCATTTTCTTCTTTCTCAGAGCACTACTCATCCTCCTTACCCTTACCTTTCTTTCTCAACTTATCCATGTTTTCTTCTAATTATCAATTCCTCTCTTCAAGTTATTGGAACCTCTTGGAAACTTCTGCATTCATCCCCTTAGGACACATGTTACAAGCCTCTTCTTCACTCTCCTGTACTAACATACATCTAGTTTCACCTTCCCAAAGACCCTTTCTCTGCTCTGATACCAATATGATGCAGAGACACAGGTAAACAATGAAAACTTTGGTTTCCAACCCACACTAGACCCAAATTTATCTTCTATGGAAACCACTTTCTCAACTTGACACAATTAAAGGATTCATAAAGACTTCTTCATAGGTTTCAAAGATTGCACATATAATTTTTGTGACAAGAATCATAAGATCACTTCTAGACCCCTGCCCTTATAGGGTAGCTACACACTTTAAGGTATTGATTAACTACACAATTAGTAGAGTGGATCCATTAACATATCCATACCTTACTAACATCATACTAACCAACTTCAAGGTTCCTTTTGGGTTTACAATTTTGCAGAGGTTACTTCATTGCTATGAGACCTAGACTCTTGTAGCCTTTTGAATTATTTTTTTCCAATATAGCTCTCAAACTATTAAAAAAATACCCTCCAAAATGAATATAGTTTCTGATACCCTTTATGGAGATACAAGCATCCACCAAATCATAGTTCTTGATGATGACATATAACTGATTGAATGTTTGATAATGTTAAGTTGAAGATAATGCAAGGCATTAAATCAGTTAATGGTTTGTATTGTCATTGATGTCAACTTGATATAATCTATACAGTCATATACATAATGCCAAAGACTTTAGAGAATCAAATGGAACAAAGGTTATGCTTTCAACAATGCATAAAAGTCAAGTATTCACTAAGTGATAGACAACACCAATGGAGTGCACACCATCGGTAAAGCCAAAGAAGAAAAGTCACAGTGATACCCGACGAGCTGAAGACTGTGATGCCCAACAAAGAAAACCCACAGGTTGCCCGACGAGCTGAAAACAGAGTTACCTGACAAGTAAAAATCCAATGATGCCCAACGGAAGGAGATCCCAAAGCTAACTGGAGTCACACCAATGGAATTGGCAGTTGTAACTGACAACTAACTAAAGAGTTGACCAAAGGAACAGAGAGTTCATAAAATGACAAAATATCTAGCTGGCAAGAGCTAAAGATAGACTTAACTGGTTGATTTCATTATTTTATTCAACCAGAGTTAAGTAATTGATTTAAAGCTGATTTGTATAGTTGGCAAGAAGATAACTACAACATAAATCAGGAGTTATGCTTTAAATCAGATTGGCTAGATTGTTTTTCATGCCAAGAATCAAGAATCAAGAATTAAGGAATTTCATGTCTATATAAAAGACAAGCTTAATTCATTTCCTTATCACATTCAAGGAAAAGGGATTAAGGGGAGTGAATCAAAAGAGGATGTTGAAGAGAAATTGATGAAGGATAAATTCATACAGTCCTAATAAATCAATCTATGGGAGAGCTAAAGAATTTTGTAGACACTGACAAACAGTGAGCACAACATCACAAAGTAGAAAGTGTGGAGCACAAAGAATTGAATTGATATATTGATTAGAGAGGTAATGTACTTAAATATATCTAAAAATATGCAATTGAAGTTGAATTAGAAACAGGTCATTTTGTTTCAGTTTAACCATTGAAGCATCAAGCTTCTTAACAAAGCAAGACTTAGGACTTAACAGTCTTCTATATATTGAGGTACATCCCGAGGAGTACCAAAAAGGTTGATTCATGAAAGTAACACTAGATTTTCCTAAAGCCTATTGACAATCTAAGAAAGAGGCTGATTCAAGGATGGTAGCAAACTGAGTTGCCCGATACTAAGTGACAACCTATATGTATAAAATCCTCTAACAAGGTTACACATAATAGTGTGTTTGTAACCTTTAATAGGATTGGCTCTTAACAGGGCTCACTTCATAAGAGTGAAAATTTGGTGTACCGGTCCCAGTGGTTTTTTCCCTCAATAGGGTTTCCACGTTAATATCCAAGTGTTATGTGTGTATGGTTTATTAATTTACTATTTTACATTTCACATATGTATTTTTGGATATATCAGTATACTCTACTTATTTACTATATTTTGGTAAATAGTTATACTGCATATTGGTAATCAAAGAGAATAAGGATAGACAAGGAAAACTGACAGATAGTTAATCATTATAAGTATTTTGTGGCATGCATCTTGTAGGGAATTAATAATCTAAGGTTTATTTGATTGGTGGTTAGTGATTAAAGGATAAATTTTTGAGGCCACTGATTCACCCCCCCTCTTAGTTATTACTAACAATTGGTATCAGAGCTTGTGTGCTTAGAAGGAAGGTTTCAAGACCTAAGTCGAGATCACAAGATGAACAGATGAGATGTGCCCAAGTTGAAAAAAGATAATTTTTCTTCATGGAAAAGTAGAATAAGACTCCACCTATCAGGTATTGGTAATGATGTTACTCAATTCCTTGAAACTGAATACATTTTGCCCATAAGAGCACCAATAGTTGAACAAATGAGAGAGAAGCATGAACATAATGACATGATGATAGAGCTTGCTTCCTCACTCTCCGATGCTGAATTTGAAGATTTCAAAGAATGAAAAACTGCAAAGCAGATGTGGGACAAATTGAAGCTTGTACATGGTGGTGACAAAAATGTTTTGAGAGCCAAGGGAGAAAGCCTTAGAGGAAAGTTTGATGATCTCAAAATGAAAGAAGGAGAAAACATCACTCAGTACAGCACAAGAATTAAAGAGGTAGTTAATGCTATCCGAGGAGTTGGAGGTGTACTAGAAGAAGATATAGTGGTAAGTAAAATACTAAGAACCTTATTGCCTACCTATGCTATTAGAGTATCTATCATTCAAGAAATGAGAGTAGTAGAAAATAGCAATGTTACTCTAGATAGTTTAATTGGAAGACTGATTTCATTTGAAATGAATAACTTTGATAATAGTGTCTTACCAAACATAGAGTCTGCATTCAAA
>MU226592.1:3519652-3532998 GCA_018584345.1 Thuja plicata
ACAGTCATGTTTCTAAAAGATAAATCTGAAGCATTCAAGATGTTTAAATGGTATAAGGCTTTGGTAGAGAAACAAAGTGGTAAGGATCTAAAATTTTTGAGATCAGATAGAGGAGGTGAGTTTATATAAGATGAATTCACTAATTTTTGTAATGAGCATGGTATAAAAAGACAGGTTTCTACACCAAGAACACCACAACAAAATGGGATTGCTGAAAGAAGGAATAGATCAATAGTTGACTGTGCTAGAACACTAATGATAGAAAAATGAATCACCCAAATATTCTCGAGAGAAGTTGTCAGTACTTCTGTTTAAACACTAAATAGAGTACAACTGAAGAAAGACACTAAGAAGACACCTTATGAGCTATGGTGTGGATACACACCCAATGTGAGTTATTTCAAAAATTTTGGCAGTCAATGGTATATCTTAAAAGATGATAGAAATGGAAAACTTGACTCCAAGAGTGATGAAGGAATTTTTCTAGGGTATTCTACCAAGAGAAAGGCTTACAAATGTCTAAACAAAGCCTCTAACAAAATTATTGAAAGTGCAAATGTAAAGATAGATGAATTTGCAGAGAAGAATGAACAAGAAAGCACTAAAGAACTAGAGGACTATAATATGTTCACTTACAACAAGATACCTGACACTCTACCCTACCAACAATGTAGATCACCTGAGTGAAAAATCACCGATCCAGTACATCAGGCTACAAGTATCAACGGACAGGATAGTGATCAAGAAAATGTGCAAGGTGATGAAGAACAAAATGAAGATCAAAATAATGATCAGTCTAATAGACAAAGGATTGTACCTATACTTGGAATATATGTAAGGAAGAACCATCCAGAGGTCTAGATCATAGGAGATAAGAAAAATGGTACAAGAAGAAGAAGTAAGTCTTTAAACTCAAGTTGCTTAATTTGTGAGTTTGAGCCAAAATCTATCAATGCTGCACTAGACAATGAGGAATGGATAAGTGCTATGAATGATGAGATTGAGTAGATTGAGAAGAAAAAAACATGGTCACTTGTGCCAAGACTAGATGACAAGAATGTCATCGGTACAAAATGGATATTCAGGAATAAGCTGAATGAGAATGGAAAATTCACAAGGAACAAAGAAAGACTAGTATGCAAAGGGTATGCACAAGAGGAAGGTATAGACTATGGTGAGACCTTTTCACATATTGCTAGGATAGAAGGAGTGATAATACTACTTGCTTATGTTTCATACAAAGGATTCAAAATATATCAAATGGATGTCAAGTCAGCATTCCTAAATGGAATACTTGAAGAAGAGTTATACATTGAGCAACTAGAAGGGTTTGTAGATCCAGACAAGAGGAACATGGTATGTAGACTTCACAAAGAATTGTATGGATTAAAACAAGCTCCAAGAGCCTAGTATGAATGGATTCATTCCTATCTAATAAGTATTAGATTCATAAGGACTAGTGAAAACAACAATCTTTATTTAAAAGAAGATACTGATGCTAACACTTTGATTGCTGAAATATTTGTTGATGAAATCATATTTGGAGGCAATGATAGGCTATGCAAATAATTTGCTGATGAGATGAGAAAAGAATTCAAGATGTCTATGTTTGGAGAGATCAAGTTCTTTCTTGGTCTACAGATCATTCAACAAAGTGAAGGTATTTTCATTACACAGTCCAAGTACTTCAAAGAGGTCCTAAAGATATTCAAGATGGAAGAATCTAAACCAGTTGGAACACCGATGGCTACTGGAAGTAAGTTAACAAAGGAGGACAAGAAAACAAAGGTAAATCAGACTTTGTATAGATCAATGATTGGAAAACTCATGTATGCTGTACACACTAGACTAGATATTGCACATGTATTAGGAATTGTTGCTACATTTTCTGCTAACCCCAGGGAATCACATATGACTACTGTGAAATGAATCCATCTAAATAATACTGAGGAATTTGGCTTATGGTATAGAAGAGAAGGAAAATTTGAACTAAAGGTGTTTACTGATGCTGATTGGGCTGGAAATCTTGATGACAGAAAGAGCACAACTAGAGGAGCATTCTTTGTGGGTGATAGACTTTTCACATGGATCAGTAAGAAGCAAGGATGCATCTCTCAATCTACTACAGGAGCAGAGTATGTTGCTGTTGTTGCAAATTGCTCAAATATTGCATGGATCAAACAATTGCTGGAAGGAATGCATATGAAGATCTTAAAACCAGTGATTATCTATTGTGATAACACCAGTGCAATAAATATTTCCAAGAATCTAGTCATGCATGCAAAAACTAAACACATTGCAATCAAATATCATTATTTGAGGGAACAATCTCAATAGAAAGAAGTGACACTTGAGTATGTGCAATAAAAACAACAGTTGGATGATATCTTCACCAAGCCACTACCCAAAGATACATTTGAGTACCTAAGAAAGAGACTAGGGGTCAAACCCTTATCTACCAATCAGTAAAAGACTGAAGGCTATATCAGCCTATATATTATCAGAATATCAAAAATGTTGATGCAAGAAAAGAGAACAAATTCAAAGCTACATCTATATACAGATAGATATTTAAAACAATTGGCAACCGACACTGTTTCAATATTTTATTGGCATTGTTGTCAAAGGGAGAGAGATTATCCATATTATCACATTCTTTTGAGGAAAGGAAGAGAGATTATCCACTATCAGATCACTCCAATAGGGAGAGATTATATCCTAAGGGAGAGAAAGTTGCTGAAAAGAGGAAAAGACATCAAAACACAAGAACAGTCAGAAGGAGAGAAATTGACACCAGAAGAGATTCAACACATCAGAAAATTGAAAGCTGCAAGAATCAAATCTAAGCTAAAACAGAGCTTACCGAAGTTTAGACATTTATTGGTTATCAAACAAAGATTGGTAGTTTGATGAATCTCAACAATTGTATTTCATATTGTATTAGAAATAGTATAATGTGATAATATAAGTTTTTTTTCCATCAATGCCAAAGGGAGAGATTGATGACATATAACTGATTGAATGTTTGATAATGTTAAGTTGAAGATAATGCAAGGCATTAAATCAGTTAATGATTTGTATTTTCATTGATGTCAACTTGATATAATCCGTATGGTCATATACATAATGCCAAAGACTTCAAAGAATCAAATGGAACAAAGGTTATGCTTTCAAAAATGCATAAAAGTCAAGTATTCACTAAGTGACAGAAAACACCGACGGAGTGCACACCATCGATAAAGCCAAAGAAGAAAATTCACAATGATACCCGATGAGCTGAAGACAGTGTTGCCCAATGAAGAAAAACCACATGTTGCCCAACGAGGTGAAAATAGAGTTACCCGACAAGTGAAAATCCAATAATGCCCGACAGACGGAGATCCCAAAGCTAACTGGAGTCACACCGATGGAACTGGAAGTTGTAACCGATGAATAACTAAAGAGTTGACCGATGGAATAGAGAGTTTAGAAAATGACAAAATATCTAGCTAGCAAGAGATAAAAATAGACTTAACTGGTTGATTTCATTGTTCTATTCGACCAGAGTTAAGTAGTTTATTTAAAGCTGATTTTTACAATTGGCAAGAAGATAACTATGAGATAAATAAGGAGTTATGCTTTAAATTAGATTGGCTGGATTGTTTTTTATGCCAAGAATCAAGAATCAAGAATTAAGGAATATCATGTCTATATAAGAGACAAGCTTAATTCATTTCCTTATCACATTCATGGAAAAGGGATTAAGGGGAGTGAATTGAAAGAGGATGTTGAAGAGAAACTGATGAAGGATAACTTCATACATTCCTGATCAATAAAGCTAAGGGAGAGCTAAAAAATTCTACAGACGCCGACAAATAGTGAGAACAACATCATAGAGCAGAAAGTATGGAGCACAAAGAATTGAATTGATATATTGATCAGAGAGGTAATGTACTTAAATAGATCTAAAAATATGCAATTCAAGTTGCATTAGAAACAGGTCGTTTTGTTTCAGTTTAACCATTGAAGCATCAAGTATCTTAACAGAGCAGGACTTAAAATTATTCTATATATTGAGGTACATCCCAAGGAGTGCCAAACAGGTTGATTCTTGAAAGTAGCACTAGATTTTCCTAAAGCCTATTGATAGTCTAAGAAAGAGGCTAATGCAAGGATGGTAGCAAATTGAGTTGCCCGATACCAAGTCACAATGTATATGTATAAAATCCTCTAACAAGGTTACACCTAATAGTGTGTTTGTAACCTTTAACAGGGTGGCTCTTAATAGGGCTCACTTCAGAAGAGTGATAATTTGGGGTACCGGTCCCAGTGGTTTTTGCCCTCAACAGGGTTTCCATGTTAAAATCCAAGTGTTATGTGTGTATGGTTTATTACTTTACTATTTTACATTTCACATATGCATTTATGGGTATATCGGTATACTCTTCTTATTTACTGTATTTTGGTAAATAGTTATACTGCATATCGGTAATCAAAGAGAATAAGGATAGACAAGGAAAACTGACAGACATTTAACCATTATAAGTATTTCATGGCATGCATCTTGTAGGGACTTAATAATCTAAGGTTTATTTGATTGGTGGTTAGTGATTAAAGGATAAATTTTTGAGGCCACTGATTCACCCCCCCTCTCTCAGTTATTACTAACACTTGAGCCCTTCATATGATAGGTTAAATCCCTACTAGTTGAGCAGACCTAATAGGGATAATTAGGCCTAGTTTGTGAAGCAAGTACCCAAATTTGGTTATCCTTTACCAATCAAACACTTAGATAAATTTTTCACACCTCTTTGTACTCCAAATCTACCACCAGATTAGACATATCCACCCATGTTGTTTAGCCACACACAAAATTTCTCTTCTATTCAAGCTGGTCACATAGAGATGTTCGATTGGGGCTTCAATGTTTTTTGACTTCCCTTCATTTTCCTACAAATTTATTTTTGAATCCTATAGTACATGTCCTCAAATGTTCTTCCCCCAAGGGCCATGAATTTACCACAGTGGGAAATTGAGTTAGAGGCATTTCAATCCAAACCCTAGGAAAATGAGGGGTTTCAGACCCAGTCTCACCAAACTACTTATAACTATTTATAAACTTCACCAATTAAAAAAAGACCAAGTGAAAATTGAATTTACTTCACACCATTACACATCCATGTAAATTTTAGATCATCACCAATCTGTACATTCATACACAACACAAGAAAATAATAGAATTGCAAGAAAATTATGAGATTTCTTATTGCTCAAACTTCAAATTCAAAATAAGATGCACTTTGTCAACCCATAGGCCTAAAATAGGCATGAACTAACTCCCCCAACCTATTTTTTAATGTTCATGAACTTTGGGAGGGGTATTTGGGTCAGAAACACAAAATTTCAATTAGTTGTCAATGTGTTGTCAACAACATTTTGACAACTTGGACAAAATTGCAACATTTTGACAACTTATGTCCAAATCCTTCTACAACATGATCAACTAGTACCTTATGAACCAAATTCATCCTCAAACTTTAAAACATAAATTACTACTCTATTATTGACCCTTTGACCAATTTTGACCATGTAGGCTTATGAAGGACAAACATGTCAATGGTCTTACAATTAGGTCTTATTACATTGCAAGCTTGGTCATATTGAGCTCAATGACTCTTATAACCTATTTACATATTTATTCATGGAATTACATGGATCTTCATTGGTTTTCACCATGATCACGGGGTTCACCTGCACTAATAACATTAGGCATCGATGAAGGATAGCCACATTCTGATAAGGTTTGTTTCACTGATGATGGTCTTTAGTGTAAGTCTTGCCGATGTGTGGCCTAGGTAGCAGGGATAGAGATTGTTTTAGAAAGAAATATTTGGGTATTTCCAAAATGATCATCCTTCTATTTTTATCAACAGAGAAACAATCGAGTCTCATTGATGTCCCTTTTTTGGAGGAGCTTGTGTGGTCTGCAGGTGTTTTTATGCTTCATCGATGTGATTTCTTCCATTGATAAGGCCAATATCAATGCATCTCCTATTTCCTTCATCAACATATCTTTTTGATATAGTTGGGTGGTCTAAGAAAGGTTTATTTCTTTCATTAAATTTCCCACTTCTATTGACAAGATCATTTTTTGTTGTATCTTCTTATGGTTTCATTGACATGGGTTTTGATGAATTTTTGTGGTCGATAGGCTGCTTGAAGATTGTTTGATGTGCTCTCTTTGTTTGATGGTTCATTTTTTATGGAGCTCTCCCTAGTTTCATCGATGAAAATTGTTTCGGAAAAGATCATTTTTCTAAGAGATGTTTCCCTATTTTATCAAAGCCACAGTTTCATTGATAAGATGGATATCAATATGACCACTCTTCTGCTTCATCGACATACCTTTCTCAGGGGAAATTTGTGTTCGGTGAGGTGGCTATGTAATCCATTGAAGGGCCTTGTTTTCTTGATGGAAAATATTTTGATGTGATTGCTCCTCAGTCTCATTGATATGAGTTTTTGTGAAGTTTTTTGGTTGAAGAGGTGCTTATGAGTTTGTCTGATGTGCTCTCCTTCATTGATAAGGTTGTTTTTTGATGAATTTGTTGTCTTATTTGATTGAAGTTTTTTTTCTGGTAGATTTTGTATCTTCTGTGTGGGTAGATTTTGATGAGACTTCCCTTCCTTTAACTGATGTGATCTTTCGATGGGATTCAATGTTCTATCAAGTGGATTTGTGTTTTTATCGAAGTGGCACTTCCATCAAAGGATCATATTTTCTGTAAAGTTTTGGGGGTTTTGTCGAAAGAATTCATCTTCAATATAACTCATGAGGTCGGCGAGCACCTCAATGCTCCATTGAAGTGCTCTATTTATTTGATAGGTTAGGTTGTTGAAATTTGATATAGTTTGATCGAAGTCCATGACTACTAATACAACAATGGTAGAATGCGACAAAGGAGTTTCTCAAGGATAAAGAGAAGAAAATTGATCACGCATTGATTGTTCTCCACTACAGCCAGCGATATTTTGACCTCGTAGTGACATAATTATATGCTTGTGGTTGGTCAATTTGGCTTCCCCATGCTCATTTATTGGTTGAAGATAGCCTTGATTCATTTTCTATGCTATTAGATCTAATCATCTCATACTAGACGGGGGATGGTTTACTCTCTTTTTACAAGGGGATTCATTATTCCTCTCCTGTCACTTCTGGGTTCTGAACTTGCAGAGATCAGATATTTTGTTTTGATCTATCCCCTTCTATAACTCAACCCTAGTTGAGGGTTTGAACTCCAAGTGATCAATATGAGTTATGCTTTATTTATAAAGGCAATATTATACATTTGGTAAGGGGGTTCTCCTCTTTTTTCATTTATAGGTCCATTATCTATAGATAAAATTTCCTTATGCCTTACAGTAATAGAATTCTTAGTTTTACCTCTTCTCACCATTCTAGTATCTTGTGCATATCATTTTCCTTGTACTAAATGTTTCTTTCCTATTTTCTTAAGTTTGTATGTTGTATCTACTTTTCTTATTAATTCTATATAAGTGAATACATCTTCCTTGTAGCATCTCATCAGTTTTGGTCTGCATATGAGTCTTTATGAAATAGACTAGAGTGGAAAACTATTTATGATTTAGGGTCTTCTATTGATGTTATGTGTAGTTATTGTATATGTTAAATGTGGCCTTGTTATTCAACCATACACTTCAACATAGTCCTTATTCATCTGCCACATACAAAAGTGAATATGATTTATTCATCCTGCATGCCTGTATGATTCAACCTATTGCCTATGTAGACGGGGTCTTGAATGGATCTCAGAACGAGAGTCTCACAACCTAGACCAATCCAAGAACGAAGGATTTTTCTTCATGAATGCAATGCAATGTAATGCAAGATTAATCTAAGAACATGAAAGACGCAACATTAATCTAAATGAATTTAAACTAAGACATGATAAGAAATATGAGATTATTCTAAGAAAATGAAGCTATTCTATTGCAAATTAGAGCTAAATGTACGTGAGATTATAAACTAAAATGAGATTATGAACTAAAATGAAGAAGCAATTCGTTATTCTAACAATGCATATTTTATTAGGGGCTTTGAATGAGAAATGGGAGCTCTTTTATAGACTGGGAGCCTACTCAGAATAGAAAGCTTCCTTTTTGAAATAAAACAGATAGAAAAGCCAGTTCAAATTGGCAAGATTTCTTTAAAAGAAAAGAATGAACTATTTTCTCTTTGCTTTTAATTGTTTTCTTTTTTATTTTAACTGTTTTCTTTCTATTTAAAGCACAGTTAATTCAAAGTTTCTATTCTGAATAGGCGAGAAGATTTTTGAGAGAATATTTAATTAAATAAATAGAATATGACCTCATAAATATGTTTTTCTCAATTATCTGAATATTTAAGCTCAATTATTGAAATGAGGATATTTATTTAATAATTAAATATTATTTAATTCCTTTTCATGTGTTTTAGCTAAAAGGGGTGAATTTAATTTAATTAAAGTACTAGGACTTTATAATTAAATTAATTCAATCATAGGGTTTGTTTAGCTAATTGATTGATATTTAGGAATTAAATATAATGTATGATTAATGCAGATTTAGGGTTTTTTGCATTTGACACTTAGGTCGAGTAGAGTCAGTCAAAACTCAGAATTGCCTAGTACAATAGGACTTTGATGATCCAGAAGAATGACAAATGCAAAAAAATTGGTTAGGTTTGTGAGATGCCAATTTTGGGGTGTTACATTTTGCCCCTCTTTGAATTGATGTGCGAGTAGCACATTGATTCAAAGAATAGTCTGATGTCTGAAGCGCAAAAGAATAGATTTTGAAAATTGATGATGCAAAGATCGATTGATGAAGATTTCAGAGCCATCTCTAGGACAAAGCTTAACTCTTTGAAGTCTAGGTTAGATTACCAAGATGTCAGTCAAGTAAAGTTTTTGAGGGTCATCTCCAGGATGAAGCTTTACCCTCAGGGATCCAAGTTAGATTGCCTCGATACCTTTAAGATTTCAAGAATCATCTCCAGAACGAAGCTTGATCCTCAGGGATCTGAGTTAGATTGCTCAGATACCTAATAGATTAAGATTTTGAGAATCATCTCCAGAATGAAGCTTGATCCTCAGGGATCTAAATTAGATTTCTCAGAAACCTAATAGATTGATATCTTTCAAAATATTGTCCCCAGAATGAGGCCAAACCTTCAGGAGTCAGGGTTAGATTGCCTCGATACCTATCCATAAAAAGATAGTCAAATAGAGATTTTTAGGAATATCTCCAGAATGAATCTTAGTCCCCCAATATCTAAGTTAGATTTCCCAGACACTGGTTAGATCGAGTTCAGAATCATCTCCATAACGGAGCTTGATTTTTAGGAGTCGGGGTTAGAATGCCCCAATTCCTAATAGATGAGATTTTGAGAATCATCTTTAGAATGAAGCTTGATCCTCAAGAATCTGTGTTAGATTGCTTAGATACTTAATAGATTGAGATTTTGAGAATCGTCTCCAGAATGAAGCTTGATCCTCAGGGATGTAGGTTAGATTTCCCTGATACCTAATAGATGACAAGGTGTAGGAAACAAAGATGCCCCTATTGATTGTGGAGTGTCTATTTTTGACTATGAAGTATGAAAAGCTGAACATGCCCCAAGTGATGAGATGCCCCTAGCAATGAGGACTTTTGAATTCAGATCGAATTGATTGGAATAGATTCAATGATGTAATCATCCTACCCCCTCGGAAGCGAAATGGAAAGATGACACATCATAATGGTGATTGAGAGAGAAATCATAGATAGATGTTGAATCGAAGGTCCAGAAGAACTCATAACAGATTATGGAAGAATTCAGAAGATTCAGAATCAATTTTGAGCAATTTTGAGGTTTGGTTGACCAAGGCTGAATAGGGTTGACTAGAGTTGACTTTTGAGGAAAAAAGTCAAATATTTGAGAAAATATTGATTAGACATGATTCTGACAAGAAATTGATGTCAGAAAGTTGATTGCACAAGCGTCTAATCGTGTCTGTCTCAAAAATTTTGAAATGCAATTTTGACCTACATAGAAGTGTCAGATTTCGATTTTGATGCTGAAAATGGATTTAGAGCGGTCAAATTGGTAGTGGTGAAATTTTCATGCAAATCAGAGCACTTTTGAAAATTAGGTCAAAACCTATATATGAGTACAAAAGGTCATTTTCAAATCATTTGCATCCGTTGAATTTTGAGAAAAGAGCTCTGAGCAAAAATAGTGGTCCCCATGAGCACTCATAATTTTGAGTAATCCAGGCATCATAGTCAGCCAACAATGTATGGACCCCCAGTAAGGGGTTGATTAACCTCTCCTTCATTTCAAATTTCATTATTTTGAGTCAATTTTTCAATGTTTTTTTGCATGTTTTTAGAACTATGCCACGTGTTCTCGCGTGAGGAACTAGTTTCTTCGCGCGGCCCGTAAAGAATGCTCACATGAGAAACTATTAAAAGGTGATTTCTCATGCTGGTCAGTGGGTATCCTCATGTGGGAGGGTACCCACATCTCACCCAGGAAACCCTTGGACAAGGGGTTGTCTCGTATGGACAGTGATGAAACTTTGCTTGGGGATGAAACTTCGCGCAGCCTATAAAACTTCTTCGCGCAAAAGGCCGCTTCTTCGCATAGAGAAAACTTACTAGTTTGAAGTTAAAATGATTCTACATCATGTCCAATAGCATTTGAATCAGTTTTTTTCCTATCAGTAGGATGTCTATAATGCTTTGTTTCTCAGTTATGCATTGATTATCTTGAATCATGAGACGATTACTGATTGTGCATTGTTGTTTCCATGTCTTGCAGGTTGATTTCCTAGACATAGAATTTAGGTCACATCATCTAGCTATCAATGGGTTGGTGAGACAGTTTGATGATGTAGAGATTGCACATATTGATAGTTTGGGCTTGTCACATCTTTGTGGGGTACCTGAGATTCAGGTAAACCACAAACTATTAGGAGCATTAGTGGAGCATTTCCATTCAGAAATGAGCACCTGCCACCTTCCTTAGGGTGAGATGACAGTAACGCCAAAGGATATATACAGGATTCTTCAGACACCCTTCCACAGTCCTAGAGTGGAGTATGAGGTACAACTATGGATAGGTACACTAGCATTGCGAGAGATTTTGTAGGATGACCTCATCATAGGTAGAGTCATCCCATGGGAGGAGTTGATCATGGATTACAGACCCGGGCATAGATTGGCTGTGGTTTTGGCAGCATTCCTTGGATGCTATCTAATGCCAAATTGAGGTCAGCAAATTTTTAAGTGTGGCTTGGGCCAGATGCTTCAGACGATGCTGGCACAGTCGATCAGATATGGGTGGGGTTAGTGTATGCTGGCCCATATGTTTCACGAGATGCAAAAGATCGCCTATAGAGAGGTGAAGAGCATGGCTGTAGGGGTATTTGTGTTATAGGTGTGGGCATGGGAGCACCTTCCAGTTACCTGGCCCATATGCAATGATCTGAGGGAGCCATTGGAGCCCTATATATGTAGCTATAGAGGATTAATTACTCATCCTGCGCTGGGTAAGATAGAGCAGTGGCGAGTGACCCTCAATGATTTGGTAGTTGTGACATGGTGACCATGGAGATTGATAGAGGATTGGGATGATGCCAGTGATTATCTGGGCTACATGCTGGTTTGATGGGAACTCATCAGTCAGGCTATATCTTTTATTGAGCAGTTTTTGCTTACACGTGTCTAGCGACAGTTCAACCGGGCACAGGAGATATCACAAGAGTATTATTCCTATGCTCATTTTGCAGATGAGCTTAGGAAGGGATGGTCAATCAAGTTGGATACTATTCGATGCATGATCAATGTAAAAACCCTAGCATGGACTCAATGGGATTATCGGAGTGGGGTTGCAGATGGTGGCATGACCACATAGTACATGGGCATCTCATCACTTGGGGCGTGTTCATTTTTTGTACTTCATAATCAAAATTGGATACTCCAAAATTACGAAGGGCATCTCTATTCCTTATATCTTGTCATCTATTAGGTATCAGGGCAGTCTAACCTAAATCCCTGAGGATTAAGCTCCATTTTGGAGATGATTCTCAAAATCTTAATCTATTAATTATCTAAGTAATCTAACTCAGATTCTTGAGGATCAAGCTTTGTTCTGGAGACAGTTCTTAAAATCTCATATCTGGTATCTGAGAAACCTAACTCAAGTCCCTGAGGATCAAGCTCCATTCTGGAGATGTTTCTCAAAAACCTCATCTATTAGGAAATGGGGCAATCTAACCCTGAATCTTGAAAATCAAGCTTTGTTCTGGATATGATTCTGAAACTCGATCTAACCAGTGTCTGGGAAATCTAACCTATATATTGGGGGACTAAGCTTCATTCTGGATATAGTCCTAAAATCTCTATTGACCATCTTTTTATGAATAGGTATCAGGGCAATCTAACCCTAACTCCTGAAGGTTGAACCTCATTCTGGGGACAGTCTTTTGAAAGGTATCAATCTATTAGGTATTGAGGAAATCTAACCTAGATCCCTGAGGATCAAGCTTCGTTCTAGAGATGATTCTTGAAATCTTAATATATTAGGTATCGAGGCAATCTAACCCAGATCCCTGAGGATCAAACTTTGTTCTAGAGATGATTCTTGAAATCTTAATCTATTAGGTATCGGGGAAATCCAACCCGGATTCCTGAGGATCAAGCTTCATTCTAGAGATGATCCTCAAAATCTCAATCTATTAGGTATCGAGGCAATCTAACCCGAATCCCTGAGGATTAAGCTTCATTTTGGAGATGACCCTCAAAAAATCTACTTGACCAACGTCTTGGCAATCTAACCTAGACTTCGTAGAGTTAAGCTTTGTCCTAGAGATGACTCTAAAATCTTCATCAATTGATCTTTGCATCATCAATGTCTGAAATCTATTCTTATGTGCATCAGACTATTCTTTGAATCAATGCGCTGCTCGCACATTAATTCAAAGAGGGGCAAAATGTAACACCCTAAAATTGGCATGTTGTAACCCTAACCAATTTTTTTGCATTTGTCATTCTTCTGAACCATCAAAGTCCTATTGTACTAGGCAATTTTGAGTTTTGACTGACTCTACTCGACCTGAGTGTCAAATGCAGAAAATCCTAAATTTGCATTAATCATACATTATATTTAATTCCTAAATATCTATTGGCTAAACACACCCTATGATTGAATTAATTTAATTATAAATTCCTAGCACTTTAATTAAATTAAATTCACCCCTTTTAGCTAAAACACATAAAAGGAATTAAATAATATTTAATTATTAAATAAATATCCTCATTTC
>MU226592.1:3535009-3555935 GCA_018584345.1 Thuja plicata
ATATATATATATATGAGCTCATCTTTTGGTATCATTGCATGTGTCACATTTTATTGTTTATGAGATGTTTCCTATATACTTAGATGTTTATATGATTTAGAATGTATGCAAATGAATGAACATGTTTTGAATATATGTAGATGTATGAAATTCACATGTATGTGATGTTTATGAGTTTATGCGATGCACATGTTGATGTAGATGCAAAGTTGTATGTATGTAGATGATTTATGTGAATGCACTTGTGAATGGAAATATGTAAATGCAATGTGTAAATGATAATGCAAATGCAATGTATATGGTACTAATATCTCATGTAGGGTGTCCAGATGTGTGATAGATACTAACCAAGAGAACTTGTGAAGAATCAAGAGCGAGGATCGAACACTTGTGCAGTTGTGATGAAACCAAGACTCTGAAGAATAACTCCCCAATGTACAAATCTAGGAGAACGCAATGAAGTGAACATCGAATTGCTGCCGAAATGCAATTCTCGAATGAAAATGCAACCCAATGCTAGATCCAATCCCTAGGACATGGTTGTGACACCCATCGTATAATCATCATCATTGAGCATTTTTGGAACATCGGAGTCAATACAATCCTTACTAGTGCCACAACAACCATAATGATATGAATATGACTTTCATCAGATAAAATGTAGGAAATGAACGTAACCACTAGGGCACAAAAGGCAAGATGACCTGAACATTGTTTCCAATTGATATTGCAAGAGTACACCAGTATCAAGGCATGCAAAGCCAAGATAACCAGGAGTGCGATCGTGCATAAACAAACAGATCAATAACAGTCAAGGAGCTATTACCAACCTCACCATGGCATACAAATAAACAAGATTGAGGGAGGTGAGGCTTTTCCACCTTAGTGCAGGAGATCTTATCACATACACCCTATTTATTTGACGTTGTCGGATCATCAGGACTACACCAACAAGAAGTAGACAAAGAAAATATCAATGAAATCCATGAGAACAGACAACATACAAAGAAAGATTCAATCATAGCTCAGCCAATTTTAAAGTTTTTGGATATGTATGTTTATGAGGTGTTGAGAAACACCATTGTGCTTGTGAGTGCATTGTGTTTCATTGTCATCGATAGATGTTTACGTTGCGATATCCAATGTGTGTTGAAAAACATAGATGTGTCCAAAAGATAGTGTTGAGAAATACTGATTGAATTGGGGTGTAGAGAAACACTAGTTTGTGTCAGTAGATAGTTGTCCTACAGAAGTGACAAGATTATTGACTCGGGTGTAAACCAAAGATGTGATTAAATTTGGGACCCATGCCCCCGAGAAATTATGACTGAATTGATAGGTGTTGCAAGGACAAACTAGATTTGGTTTCCCCCAGGTGTATGGCACTGAGTCAGTGTCAAGTCAGTAGGGTTTGCAAAGGAACTAGAGTGTCACGAAAGTGACCAAAAGCTATGTACAAATGAAAGAAAAGAATCGTTAAGACCCAGTATTGATAGATAGAGCGTTTGAGTACAAATTCAACTATAACGGATGTGAGCGATCTCAATAGTATGGTGAGAGTAGGCAGATGCAGTGAGGACCACTGGTGATTGATGCGAGAGAGATTGTCAAGGTTGAAAGATCATAGTACTAGCTAGACATTAGTAGGTAGACAGTGAGAACCACTGCTAACTGATGTTAGGGAGATTCTCAAGGAGAGAGAACTTAGTATAAGCTAAGAGACAATAGGCAGACGCAGTGAGAACCATTGGCGACTGTCACAAAGTAGATCAAAAAAGGTGATAGGATAGTGCCCCTAGACCAGGAAGGTTGTCCTAAGAGTATGACTAGTCTCAATCCATGTAAGTTGGTGTCTTGACAGGTAACTGAAAGCATGCAGAAAGCAAATGCAAGTAGGAAAGCAACAAAGTAGGAAAGCAAATGTGTAAAGCCAAGTGGTGCTGCAATAGATATAGCAATGTGGAACAAGAGGTGCATGTTTACCAGGTTTTCACCTTCTTGGCAGAAATTCTTTTTTTTTGCTACCATGATACCTGTTTGCCAGGTTTTCATCAATGACATTTTTTTCTTTTTTCTCTCTTTTTTTGTATTTTTCAATTTTTTAATTTTTTTTTGTATTTTTGGAATATATGATTTTGGAGATATATAAAAGTTCCTATCACTAGGTTTTCACTAAGATGATCATTTTTTCAGGACATTTTCTAATTTTTAGAATTTTTCAGGACTTTACTATATACATGAGCACACTGAACATGTCTCAGCTGTAGAATCATTTCAGATGAAGAGCGTTGATCGTCTCTTTGACTTTCTCTCCTTTAGTAGTAGAAATTTGATAGGTACTAGACCCAAAGAGTGTTGTGACAACATACAGACCAAGCCAATTTAGTTCAAATTTTCCTTTCTATATCTGATGTTGTTGATTCTGAGGGTTCTCCCTCAGAACAAGGTCACCCGCCTGGAAGTCCCTTGGTTGAAATTTCTTGTTATAGCTCTTAGACATCCTTTTCTGGTATGCTCTAAGGTGATCGAATGCCACATGCCGATGTTCATCATGTAGTTCTAGCCCTTGTAGCTGAGATATTCTATTATCATCATCAGTAATGAGGCCCTGTAGAGAGACTCTTAGAGAAGGAATCTCAACCTCAATTGGTAACACAACATCTGCTCCATAGACCAAAGCATAGGACATAGCCCCTATTGGTGTTCTTATGCTTGTCATGTATGCCCAAAGAGCTGGATTGATCTGGAGATGCCAATCTTGTGCAGATTTATGATGCAATATTTTAAGGATTGTCTTGTTTGATGCTTCCACCTATCTATTACCCTGAGGATAATAGATGGAAGACCAATGCTGAGTGATATTAAACTTACAACACAGCTACGTCAAATCCTTGTTTTTTAACTACCCTCCATTATCAGTGATTATTTCTGAGGGCACACCATACCTGTAGATGATGTAGTTGAGAATTAACATAGCTACTGATTTTCCATTGGCAAGGGTAAGAGGGACTGCCTCCACCTACTTGGTAAAATAGTCTATAGCTATGATGATGAACTTATGTCCATTTGAGGACGAGGGTTAAATCTGACCCACCAATTCAAAGGCCCATTATTGAAATGAATAGAAAGTAATGAAGGGAATAAGCTCCTTGGCTGGAGCGTGAATCAGATTTCTATGTAGTTGACATTGTTTGCAAGACTTAGCAAACTGTGTAGCTTCTTTTTCCATATCTGGCCAATAGTAACCAGCTCTAATAAGTTTACGGGCCAGTGTTAGGCAGTTAGAATGAGACCCACATATGCCTTTATGCACCTCTACTAACGCATGTTTGGACTCATTGGGTTCTAAACACCTAAGAAGGGTACCGTCTAGACCGCGCCTATACAAGTTGTTAGGTATGATGACAAACCATGAAGCACTGCAGATTAAGTGACATTTCTCATTCTGGGTGTAAGTGTCCAGAACAATCTGGTCACAAAGGTAGGAGTAAATATGATGGTAGCGGGATGAGTCATGTCCAATGACAGAACAAATCATCCATGAATCAGGGGAATCATAGGTTGGGTGGCGTAATGTCTCAACCAGGAATTCATGTCAAAAAGAATTTTCTGGCATCTGTAGCATGGAAGCAAGAGTAGCCATGGCATCTGCCACTTTATTATCTGCCCTTGGAAATTTTGGTAATGTGATGTGAATAGAATACTTTCTAAGGTCATCGACCAATCGTTTATAAGGCACCGTCTTATCATCTTTTGTCTGTTAGATATCATTCACTTCATTGATGACTAATTATGAATCTCCAAGGACTTTGAGCTCATCCACTCACCACTCAAGGGCAATCTTCATACCATTGATGAAGGCTTCATACTCAGCAATGTTGTTTGTACAAGGAAACATCTTGTATGCTTTTGGTAAAGAGTACCTTTGAGGTGTAATGAATAGTATCCCAGCACCTGACCCCTGTTGGGTAAATGAACCATAAAAGAACATGGTCCAGCATCGATGTGTGAGAAGTAATATGGACTCATCTATAAATTTGATGTTCAATGGTTGATGATCTATAAGAGGTGCTTCCGCCAATTGATCTGCAATTTTTTTCCCCTTGATGGCTTTTCTTTCTACATATTCAATATCAAACTCACTGAGAAGCATGACCCACTTTGCTAGTCTACCTGTGAGTGTAGCTTTACTGAGTAAATATTTCAGAGGATCAATCTTAGCAATTGGGCATGTAGTATGAGCCAACATGTAGTGTCACAGTTTTTGTGAAGCAAATACCACTGTGAGGCAAGCCTTCTCTATAATAGAATAGTTTCTTTCATATGAGACCAGAGTTCTACTAATGTAGCAGATAGCCCTTTCTTTGTTGTTCTGATCTTCTTGAGCTAATAGGACACCCAATGACGTATCTGTAGCAGAGATGTAAAGTATAAGTGGCTTCCCGTGAATAGGAGGCATCAATATTGGTAGGTTCACAAGATATTGTTTGATTTGTGTGAACCCCTCATCACATTCCTTGTTCCATTGGTAAGTCACACCCTTGTGTAAAGTCTTGGTGAATAGTTGTGACTTGTCCACCAGTTGTGAGATGAAGCATCGGATAGACTGTAACTAGCCTTGAAGTCCTCTCATTTGTTTGATATTCTTTGGTGGCGACATTTCCATGGTAGCTTGGAATTTCTCAAGATCCACTTCAATTCCTTTTGTAAAGATGATGTAGCCAAGCAATTTTCCAGATGTCATGCCAGATGCACATTTCTTAGGATTGAGCCTCAGACTGAACTGTTCCATGTGATCTAGTATAGGGCCTAGATCCACAAGGTGTTTCTCTCATTGCATGCTCTTGGCTAGAGTGTCATCAACATAATATTCCATTATTTTATGCATCATATCATGAAATATAGTGGTGACAGCTCTCTAATATGTAGCACTAGCATTTTTGAGTCCAAAGGGCATAACATTCCAACATAAAGTGCCCCATGCACTTGTGAAAGTAGTTTTATCTTGGTCATTTGGCACGATCTTTATCTGGTTGTAGCCAAAGAAACCATCTATTAGTGAGTACATTTCATATCTTGTTGTCATATCTATAATCATATCAATATTTGACAATGGAAAGTCGTCCTTAGGACATGCCTTATTCAAGTCTTTGAAGTCTCTGTAGACTTGGATAGGTTTGTCATGTTTTGACAATGGAACAATGTTAGAGATCCATTCTGCATAGTCAATTTCTCTGATAAATACTACCTTAATAAGTTTCTCCAATTTAGCTTTGACAAGTAAAGCCACATGTGGATGCATTTTCCAAAGCTTTTGTTTGACAGGCTTGATGCCTGGTGCAATGGACAAATGATTCATGATTAGATTAGGGTCTAATCCTGGCATGTCTGAATATTTCCATGCAAAGTTTATATTTTTGCTTTAGAAGAATGTAATGAATTCTTGTCTTTCTGTCTCAGATAATGATTGTGCCAAATGGATGATCTGAGGCTCAGCTTCTATACCCAAGTTGATTGGTTGAGTTGGTTCAATAAGCACAAATGATCATTCCTAGAAATGACTTGGAAGTGTATCAAGTATCTCATCCTCAGGCACCTCAGAGAGGTTTTCACCCTTGGATATGTACTTTATTTTAACTTTTTTAGCCTCTGACACAGCCACAATGTGGTTTTCACCATCAGAGTGCCTATTTTTTCTTCTTTTGATTTTGTGACTAAGATACTTGATATCAGCCTCAGTCATGTTGACACTTTCTTTGCTAGTGGAGGACGTTACAGTTTCAACAACATTGAGGTAATAGGCAAGAGCCTAATCATTCTAGAATGTAAGGACTTCATTAGATGGGGAGGGAGAGTTATAGTCTATAATCTTAGGATGGAAGAGTGAAAGAGAAGTGACGGGTTCAAGTGCGTTCATGGTAAAATCATTGAAAGCATGGACTAGCAAGTTGAGACCTAGAGTAATCTCATCCAAAGGTGTAGTTGAATTACTTTGATTCCTAGCAATCGTAGTAGACAACACATTAACATCTCTGGAATTGGACTCATTTGACCTTACATTATACCCTTCACCTACTTCGAGAAGGTTTTCATATGTGTGCACTGTATCTATATCCCTATCATAGGTGGTATATGACAAATCATCGAACTCGTACTCATGAGAGTATGTTTCATCATTGGGCATCATCTCAAGAACATGAGTGAAATCAACCCTTTGTCCCTAGTTCAGATTAGTTCTTCCTAGAACCTCCCCTATGGTTAAATGAGCACCTCTCAACCTAGGTACCTCATTAGTGTTTGCAACATCATTTTCTTCTTGTTTAGTGAGAAGTGGCTAGGATTCCTATTTGAATTTCTCTTGAAAGTGTGGTGGTATGTACAAATCACCCTAATGACCTGGATTTATAGTTTGCATTTCTTTCCACTGTTCATAGGTTAATGGAGAAAGTGAAGTGGTGTCATCAGAGTCGATGTCAGTCTTGACTATTCTGACACGCGGTATAAATTCATCTACCTTAGCATAGAATATTTCCAGATCTGGAGGAATGGGACAAGGGAAGCAATCCTCCTCAGAACTGTCTTCGGACTCTTTAGTTTTAGGTGTACCTTTAGGTGTTGGTTGTTGATCTATTTGAGGTAAAAATTTGTTTATCCCCAGTTGAAATGTGAGCTTCTTGAAGCCTATACCTGTAGAGTTACATGTTCATCAACCAATAGCTTCAAGTGGTGTAAGAAATCCTTTATGATTTGCACGTATGGGACCATTCCCTTTGTAGCCAAAGCATTGCATAATAGTTATACCTTTGCCATACTGTTCAGGTCTTATGTCATAAGGTGGAGTGGTTTGTTCATAAGTGTGCCCCCCTTTATAGATCCAAGCTTTGATAGCCTTATTTTCAACTTCTTCTTCTTCTAATGGTATCATGGCCTGTACAAAGGTACCACCATATTTTGTTTGAGAAGGAACTGTAGAAGGTTTAGTGCTCTCAGAAGGTATCCCAAAAGAATGTGGAGATAAAGGAAGAGATGTTATAGATAGAACAGGTTCAATGTGATATCCTCCCATGTCAATTTCCTTGAGTGTTAGATCCTTTTCCATGTCCTTTAGTTTAGTCATGAGGAACTCAGTAGACTCTCTATTGGTGGGCACAAAGATGTCAACAAATTTTGTGAGGGTGTTGCAATCATAGCGTGTATTAGCAGGTATAGTCACTTTAGATCCCTGGAATGGGAACTTAATGCACTGATGGTTTGTTGAAGGGACAACCTGCATTTTTTGGACCCATGTCCTTCCCAATAGAATATTGTATGCTAAAGGAATGTCAAGCAATTGACAGATAACATCCCTTTCAACAGGGTCAAATCTGATTGACAACACAACTAGCCCCTTATATTTTTGTTCTTCTTCATCATAGGCCTTAATAGTAATATTTTTGTGGGAATCTATGTAGTCTTCTCCGTAGCCTAACTCAGTAAGGAAGCTAGAAGAGAAAATGTTGAGGCTAGCACTGTTATCTATGAGAACATGGTGAATGAGCTTTGCACCAATCATGACTTCAATGTGCAAGGGGTTGTTGTGTGGGTGACTCAAAGAATGGTCATCTTCCTCAGAGAAAGACAAGTAATGAGAGGAGGTCAAGTGACCTACCATGGATTGAAACTGGTCAAGATCGAGATCTTTTGGGACATTTGCCTCAGTGAGGGCTTTATCAAGGATCTCCCTGTGAGAAGGGGAGATTTTTAGCAGCTTGAAGATTGTGATCTGAGGATTAGTATGTTGTAATTGATCTAGAATGCTATAATTGGTAGCATTAGACAAGGAACCCAATTTTGGATTCTTGTTAGCAGAGACAATAGTAGCTTTGTCTGTAGGTTGTGTTGGTGTAGACGTAGAAGGCTCAGGGCCTTTGAGAATGTTCTTAGTACAAAATTGAGTAATAGAATTTGCACTGACCTAAGACTGTTCTTGTTCGGTATGCTGAGATGTAGACCCTCGCAAGATGAAAGGAGTTTTGGGCTTGGGAGTATCTTCCCTTCCCTTGAGAATGACAACATTATAGTATTCAATATCAATAGGCTCAACCATATTAATGACATTGTCATTATTGGTGTATGTATAGTTGACCTTGGCATCAATATTTTTTCCTTTGGATGATTCACCTTTCCCCTGAGGAGGAAATGGGTCTCTGAAAGATTGGTGATTTGAGTTTTTATTGTGACCTCCCATAGCAATAACCTCACTATCGATGAGATCCTAGATTTTATGCCACAATTTAAGACAAGTAGCTATTTTATGACCTTTGTTTTGGTGAAAATCACAATAAGCAGATTCATTCCACCAAGAGGGTCTTGGTTGTGGATCATAAAGTCATGAATTATCTAGTGGAGTGAGTATTTGGTTGTCCAAGAGAGTCTTGTAAACCACATCAAGAGGTTCTCCTAGAGAAGTGAACTCACGTTTGGGTCTAGGAGTCCAAGGTTTAGATCTAGAAAAATGTGAAGTACTTAGTTTGGATTCTGTTGTAGCCTGTTCAGTGGCTTTGGCTACCTGTATTGTGGTAGTGAGATTAAAAGTAGCCTTCAAAGGCTTACGAGTCACATTTTCTACAACTCCATCATTCACAACATTTTGGTTCTTATTGGGAAATTAGGGTTTATCTTTTCTTGAGGAGGAAGACCCTTGTTTATTTTTCTTGTGTAAGGTTAGTTCTCCTTTCTTGACCATAAAAGTCTCAATTCTCACAGCTTGCTTAATCATGTCATCAAAGGTTAAAGGACCTTGCAACTGTACTTGATATCCAAAGTTGGGAAGAAGATTGTCTAGAAAGATGTCCAACTTTCTGGATTCAGGTATTTTGTGAGAATATCTCATATAAAGTTGTCTCCATCTATGGAGAAATGTCAAGAAGGATTCCAATGATTTTGTTTCAAGTTGAAAAGATCTTGAATGTGAATCGGATGTTGGATGTTGTGAGAATAGTGTTGTAGAAATAAGTTGGCAATTTTGTCAAAAGTTTTGATGCCATTTGGTAGCCTAGAGAACCATTCTATAGCTGGCCCTCCAAAGATACATGGGAAGAGATACATGAGGTAGGTTGGATCATGTATGAACTCCATAGAGAGAGAACTAAACTCTCTCAAATGATCCTAGGGATCAGAGGTACCAAAGTATTTATCGTACTTGGGAAGTTCATCTCCTTTGGGAAAAGGAGGCATGCACAGACTCTTATCAAACAGGAATGGAAAAATGCTTTCCAGTGTGAACTATGTAGCGGGTTTGTCTTTATCCTTCATGAGTTGAATAATTTGTTCTTGCATACTTTGGTCTTGTTTTTGCAACTTGGAGTTTTTGGTTTCTTCCTCTTTAGTGACAAGTGTCTCTAGATTGTAGTTGGATGGTAACTTATTGGATAGTTTGAGAAGGTATTTCTCTTTTTCCTCAGCTAGGAGAATTTCCATCATCCTATGGAAATATTTATTGGTACGAGCATTCTTGATATCTACTTGGCTTATTTTTGTTTCCTCATCATTAGGGGGTCTTGAAAATGGAATTTACCCCTAGTTTTAGAGAGATCATCTCTGCTATGTTCACCTGATTGGTCATGATCTACCATCTTTCTAGAATGCAAGTGTTCAGTGTGTAAATACTCAGTATGATAAGGTTGAGTGTTTTCAGAATTTTGATCCTCTTGGAACAAAGGGTTTTGAACCTGACTAAAATCCACTAGAAATGATCATTTGACGTAAGGTCGAAGTACCAGAGAGGGAGATCGAGATGATTCCTCACTAGATGTAGCTGACAATGGTGTGGAAAGCATAAATTCTTCTTGATTTATTGAAGGAAATATTTTTCCACTTCGAGTGTAATAGTCATAGACAAAGACTATACAAAGGATGTGAACTAGGACCACACTTGAAACTGTCTCAAAGTAAATGCATAGAAAGTGCCAAAAGGTGAAGTATACTTGGTGCAAATTATTAGAAATGAGGCTAGAACAGCTGAGAGATGACTATTGCAACACAAGATATGATGACACAGGTAGAAATAGACCAAAAGATATGAGACCAGACCAGTTTAAGAAATAATCACGTAATTCTCAACCCAAGAAACCAAGTTGTAGACTGTGTACAGATAGAAGGCAGATAAACATACCCAGAACAAAGATCAGATTTAACAAAATTACGCTACACAGATGGGAAATTGCTCGCTATTTTGACAAAATGGTTTAGACTCGCGTGAAGAAGTACTTTCTCACACGAAGATTCTCACAGGCTTGCGTAAAACTATACAATCGCGTGCAAAATATAATAATAGACTGGTGAATAAAAGTGACCGACTGGTGAATAAAAGTGATCGACTAGTGAATAAAATGATAGAAAGATTGCAAAATGTCACATAACAATTCCCAATGTGTCGCACAAATTTTCTCAGATAATGACATGAAGATGGTAGAATTTCACGCGAGACTTGGCAGTTTTGACAAATGAAATTCTACAGAATCAGACAATTAAGACCAGATTGCATTTTTTGAGACAAGATCATGCTATTTTCTGATGGAGAGTACGAGTTACAGATTGTTTTGGACATGTTCAAGTTTGATAGTTTGTGTGATTTGATGTTTGTTTCAATTGTTTAAATGATACACCCACGCAAAACACATTAAGCAGGATGTTTGTAGTACCAGAACAGAGACATCACAATCCTAGGATAGCTAGGGTCGTATCTGTTGAATCCCCACTTGAACCAAAGTTTAACTAGTCTTACTCGTAGAAAACAACTTAGAATCTTGGAGGCATGGGATCATCCTTACATGTGCACTCACTTCTCAGGCACACCAAGCTTTGAACCCCAAAGGAATTACTTCCCAAAGGGCTGTTGTCAGTACTAAGAGTCGTAAAAGTGTGGGGCATCTTAGTCGGTCTCTAACCTTCCACACCAATATATAGAGGATTTTTAGATACTATAACAATAGTTTCTAGTAAGGACATCCATTCAGGTGGTTGTGATCAAGTCATTTTCCCTATTAAGGGGGCTCCCCCAATCTTTTCAAAGCAAGACTTTCACCTTAATGATGTTGGAACTTTAATGCACCACTAGGGTAATAGAGGAGATTTTGGTTTCCACAATGAATTCACACCTGTCCATTATGAGATTAATCACAATGGCATTTTTATATACCGGTTCGAAAGGGCTTGGCTTTAGCCTATTACCAATTGGGAAATCCACTCTCACTGGCTCTGCTAAAGCACTTGGGAGGTAGCCACTCTAGAAGAATCACATGAGTTTCTCTTACACCCAAGATCCATAAAGGTGAGGGGAGAGGATACGTTCATATAGTTCTTGGAATTACAAACTTGAAAACACTTCAATCACGCAAGACAATGATTCATTTTAAGCACCAACCAAAGTGTGTTCTAACTACTAAAAAAAAGACATGAGAGTTTTATGAAAACACGTAGGTCTTCGACAAGTGTCCTGTAGTAAATACATTAGTAGTTTGTAATTTATTTCTTCATTTTTGCATCCTGCAAACCACTATTAAGCTGTTCTAGAGATAAGAACCAAAAAAAACACAGTCAACAGCAAACAAAAACCATTAGTGGTAAGAAAACAACAGAAACAAAGATATCAAAAACTGCAATATAAAGATCACTAGAGTCAAATGTCGCACAAATAAGTATCATAGTCTGCATGAAGAATCCCAGATGCGCACGTGAAGAAATGCATGTACTTGCAAAATTTTGCACGGTTATACGAGAAATTTTGTGCGAATTTTTATTATAGAGCCGTACGGATGAAAACTAGAATTGATCAAAAAAAGTGTAAAATGAGGCCAGAAAGTAATTTTCTTGCCCCACGGTGGGCGCCAGAAATGTACATGTTAAATATGGCCTTGTTACTCAACCATACACTTCAACATAGTCCTTATTCATCAACCACATACAGAAGTGGATATGATTTATTCATCCTGCATGCCTGTATGATTCGACATGTTGCCTTCTATCTAGATAGGGTCTTGAATGGCTCTCAAAACGAGAGTCTCACAACCTAGACCAATCCAAGAATGAAGGATTTTTCTTCATGAATACAATGAAATGTAATGCAAGATTAATCTAAGAACATGAAAGATGCAAGATTAATCTAAATGAATTTAAACTAAGACATGATAAGAAATATGAGATTATTCTAAGAAAATGAAGCTATTCTATTACAAATGAGAGCTAAATGTAAATGAGATTATGAACTAAAATGAAGCAACAATTCGTTATTCTAACAATGCATATTTTCTCAGGGGCTTTGAATGAGAAATGGGAGCTCTTTTATAGACTGAGAGCCTGCTTAGAATAGAAATTTTTCTTTTTGAAATAAAATAGATAGAAAAGCCAGTTCAGATTAGCAAGCTTTCTTTAAAAGAAAAGAATGAATTATTTTCTCTTTGCTTTTAATTGTTTTCTTTTTTATTTTAATTGTTTTCTTTCTCTTTAAAGCACAGTTAATTCAAAGTTTCTATTTCTGAATAGGAGAGAAGATTTTTGAGAGAATATTTAACTAAATAAATAGAATGTGACCTCATAAATGTGTTTTTCTCAATTATATGAATAATTAAATTTAATTATTGAAATGAGGATATTTATTTAATAATTAAATATTATTTAATTCTTTTTATGTGTTTTAGCTAAAAGGGGTGAACTTAATTTAATTAAAGTGCTAGGACTTTATAATTAAATTAATTCAATCATAGGGTTTGTTTAGCTAATTGATTGATATTTAGGAATTAAATATAATGTATGATTAATGCAGATTTAGGGTTTTTTGCATTTGACACTTAGGTCGAGTAGAGTCAGTCAAAACTCAGAATTGCCTAGTACAATAGGACTTTGATGATCCGAAAGAATGACAGATGCAAAAAAATTGGTTAGGGTTGCGAGATGCCAATTTTGGGGTGTTACAATTATAGGCAAAGATTATAACCATGTTTCAATTTGATGCATCAGCCCCCTTTAATTTTCATGCAATATTCTTCCCTTTCTCCTTTAGTTCATTCGATTCTAGGTGCATCCTGATTGTAAAGGAAGCCGACCTTCTCCAAAGATTCAATATCATTGATCAAGTCCCACATTGAGTGATTGTTTCCATGTTTCATAGAGTTTTTTAGGTCACTAACCATCACCAAAATAAGGGTTCAAAGTTTTTTGTTAAGATGATTTTTACTTGTAAAGGATGACTCACTACCAAGTTTCTCACTGCAGGTGGGCTCACTACCCGAATCAAAATGTCATCCAATCATCCAAGGCATGTTGATGTCAATGAAAACCATTAATGACAATGAGAACAAGAGAATCACATTCACAAAAATCTCCCCATTTTTCATTGATGGAAACATTCATCAATGAAAAACTAAACAAATCAATATCAACATCAAGACCTATTTTCTTCTCCCCCTTTGACATCAAAAACAAATGGACAAAATCCCCCTAAAAAACTTACTTCACTCCCCCTAAGATGAAACCACCAAGAATTGATCTAGATAAGAATGATCATAAAATACCTTGGACCAATGCACAGCCCGGTGCATAGTAGTGTATACTAGGAAGGGGAAGAACCCCTAACTTCTGTTGGAGATACTCAAAAGTATCTTTGCATAATGTTTTTATGAATATATTTTCAATCTTATCTTTATAGTTACATATTCAAGTTTCATCTCTCTATCCAATACCTTCTCTCTCAAGATATGATATTTAATGGATATATGTTTCATTATAGAGTGTTGTACTGAATTTTTAGAAAATTTTATTACATTGGTATTATCACACATAATTGAGACCAGTTCATCAAATGATATGCCAACATCCTTCAATGTTTGTTTCATTTAAAGTACTAGAGTGAAAAATGAGGATGGTGAAATGTATTCATCTTCATGAATGGATAATGATACAAAATCATGTTTCTTACTTGACCATGCGGCCAACTTGGAGCGAAGGGAATAAGATCCATCACTTTCACTCTTATTGTCAACACATATGGCCCAATCAACATATGTATAAGTTGTCAAAGTTAAATATGAATCCTTGGGATACCATAATCCATAATTTTCCTTTCCTTTCAAATATCTAAAGATTATTTTTATTTCAACAACTTGTGATTCTTTTGGTTCTTGTTAAAATCTAGCTGCTAAAAAAAGACATACACAATGTCCGGTCTAGTAGTAGTCAAATATAAGAATCCTCCAATGATTAAATTATATTTACTTCCATCAACTTTGGGTGAATTATCATCTTTCTTCAACTTACATCTGATGACAATAAGTCTACAAACTAGTTTAGAGTTCTCTAATCCAAACTTATTAGACAATTATGTGGTATACTTGGATAGAGAGATAAAAAATCTTTTGTTGTTTTGATTTACTTGTAATCCAAAGAAGAAATCTAACTCACCAATCATAGACATTTCAAATTGCTTCTGCATTTCATCTACAAATATTCTGCACATATCATCATTTCCTCCAAAGATTATATCATCAACATAAACAAAAACAATCAAAGTTTGATTTGAGTCAACTCTATAGTATAAGTTATTGTCAGTAGATCCCTTTTGAAATCCTTATCCAATCAGATACTTGTCTAATCTTCCATGCCAGGATTTAGGTGCATGCTTCAATCCATACAATACTATCTTTAATCAACAAACTGCATCCTGATTAATTCCTAACTTAAATCCTTCTGGTTTCTCTATGTAGACTTCTTCCTTCAATTCTCCATTCAAGAATTATGATTTTACATCCATTTGATCAACTTTGAAATTTTTAAAGGGTGCAAAATCTAAAAATTTCATGATCTCTTTCATATGGCCAATAGGGACATATGTTTCTTCAAAATAAATACCTTTTATTTGAGTGTAACCTTTACAAACCAAATGTGCCTTGTTTCTTATTACCTTTCCATTTTCATCTAGTTTATTCTGGAATACCCACTTTGTTTTGATAACATTTTTGTCTATAGGCCTAGGGAGACGTTCCCAAGTCTGATTTTTGTCTATCTGATCAATCTCTTATTCCATTTCCTTCACCCAATTTTGATCATTCACTAGTACATTTGAGGCCTAATTCTGATGAAATAAGTATCTATCAGATATTCGATGCCTATCTATCATTTATTTGATAGATGACACCAACGGAGTTATTTCATCATAATTTTCTATGGAAATTGTAACCATTGACATTGCAATGAATCTTACTGTCAGAAATGACCACTAAACTTATTTTTTCTATTAGAAATTTCTGACGGTATACCTATTGGAAGTATAGCATTCTTGATGGTTATCCACTTTTATTCCAACAGTAAGCCCATCAATAGTAATTCATTAGCGTCAGACGTTGGCATCGAAACATCAGAATCACCGACGGTTGTCTTATGAAATTTCTGAGGTTTTTTTTGTCGGCAGTATGGTGTCTCCGTCAGAACTATAGAATTTCCAACGGATATCTAGCATAATTTCTGACTTTAATTCCATCAGTATTATAGCATCATTTTCGATTATGGGTGTCGAAAATGCATAATCTCTGACAAATAAAAATATTACTTTCAAGGGTTTACCGTCGGCTGAATAGCATCACTGTCAAAACTAGGCGTCAGAATTTTAGAATGTCTGACAGTTATCCTTTATTATTTTTAACAGTTCTTCCATTGGTAGTATAGCATTCCCATCACATTTTGGCATCGAAACTGTAAAATGTTTGAGAGATAAGAATCATTATTTTTTACGGTAATTCCGTTAGTAGTATAGCATGCCCGTCAAAAAATGGTGTCGAAAGAGGAGTGTTAGTGTCAAAATTCTGATAGACATGCTAAAGTATGTTGAAAATGATATCAAAGACCATAGAGAGATTGTCTAGTGCTTTGGAAAGTGGGAAAGAAATTATGTCTAGTAGACAGTTTGGAGAATTTGGGTGTTGGGTGTTGCTTGTGAGCCCAAAAATTGTTGAGACCTCTTTAACCCACCTTGTATAGACCTAAGACATCCCCCTTGGTCATTGGGAAGGTGTTTGAGGATTTTGTGAAAAATTTTCTATTTGGAGAGTTTGGGGTACCTTGTATTTCCCTTATAAGTCTGTCATGCCCAAAAATTCGCGCCCAAAAACGCAAAAACTTTTTTTTTTTTTAAAAGAGAAATTAAATAGTGATATAATTGCCAAGATGGTCTAAGGGGAATCATGACTAAGTTTCAACCTCCCTTAACCCTAGTCGTCTACTAATATTAAAAGATACTCAAGGTAACATTTAAATTAAATGTTGACTTGAATTAAATTTAGGGTGACGCTCAAGGTCTAAACAAGGTAGGGTTATATGGGGTCCGCATGTCATCCCCTAATCTTAGTAATAGAGTTTGATGATGTGGGGAAGAGAGAGAGACTCCCTATTCTCCGTCTCTGGGGTTATTCAAAAAATTGGGTTTTGCATATTAACAAAAGGTTTCTGTGTTAAATTAACCCTCTAGGTTAAGGCACTTCCATAATATTATTTTTACGATAGTCAGTATACTGGCCACATATATTGACCACATAAAAATAACATTAAGAGTCCCTATGTTTTATTTAAAACTTTAATTTGATTTTCCTCTCAAATATTTCAATTTCAATTTATTTATTTATCGTATACTATTTACGGGTTGGATATAGTTTTCTAAGATATTCTTCTAACCCTTAAGTTAAGGTTAGGTAGATGGATTAAAAGAATTAAAATTGCCATTTGTTGATGAAAACTTAAATCATTCAAAGGTCCATGATAATTTAAATTTACTAAACCATATTCAAGTTAACTTCATTAATTCATTGTTGCAATTTACGTCCCGTAAATTTCGCCACAAGAGTTTATTCTATTGTTATGGACAGATTTAAATTAATCCATTACATTACTATATTTTTCATCAATGATTCATTTACCTAGTACATCACCCCTACAAAGAAAATAATAATAATAACCTATTTGTACAATGCCTTAATTAATATTCTAACTTCAAGAGAGAAATCACTTCTTAAAACTATATATGTACATATATATATATAGTAAATCAAAAGAAAGTCCATTTTTAAAAAAAGAAAAGTGAGGGAAATAATTCCCACTTAAAGGCTCTAAAATCCCTCTCACTTTTGAAATCCTAACCCTAATTCAAAATTAGGGTTAGGGTTCCAATAGGGATAACTAAAATACATCCCCTACTAGATTAGACCATCTCTCTTCTTCTCTTCCCCAACCCTAACAATCCCTTCTTTTAGAAATACATTTGTGTGTTGCAGGTTTCTATAATGGTGAATGGATGGACTACAAAGCTCACATTTATATATATATATATACACCAAACCCTAGACGATTATACTATGCGACGGTTTATTGCAGAGATCACAAGGGAGGCGACACATTTAGCAATGCTAGACTGTGTTGTTTTAAACATGGCGGGCGGGTCACGGTTTTTATTAATACTGCGCAGTTTATTTTGAAGTGGCGGGGGCACTGTGGCCGGGCCGACCCATGGGTGGCGCCGCCCCCATATCCCCACCACAGCGGCGGTAGTGCCGCCGACTGTGGTGGCAGCTGTGGTGGCTGCGCCCACCACGGGCTGCCCCACTATCGTATGCAAGCCGCGGGGGGGTTGCGGTGGGTTCGTCCGCCCCTCCCCCATTTTATATATATATATATATATATATACATTTTTTTCAATGCAAAAAAAATACATGCATTAAAAAAAACATGATATTTATTCTTTTAAAAAAAATTTGTTTGTTTTATATATATATATATCTGTGTGTGTGTGTGTATTTATATATATATATATATATATTTATTTATTTATTTAATTAAATTTTTATACCCTTATTGTGTAACTGCTATATATTTGTAGCAGATTCTAAATATATGAACTTATATATTTTTTTTTTGTTTAGAATCTTCTTTTTTTTAAAAGAACATGAAATAACCATAAAATGTATATGCAGATTTTAGTATTGTAAGTCATCTATATAGATTTAAGATCTCTTTTTTTTCTATCAATTTATTTTTGAACATAACAACAACAAGCATTTACAGCAAATAAATATTATAGTTATAGATTCAAAATAAATTCCTAATAAACACTTCTTGTTTTATTTTTATTTGAACTAAGCTGCAACACATAAGAATGAAATGGAAGATAAATTTTATTTCAAAGACTAAATTTCATCTAACCTTCAGATTTTTTTTTTATCCAAGATTAAAGAACATTCAAATATAGGAAAAAACATATTTTTATATACATTTCAAAAGGGACATTATGTCTTTTGTATAAAGAGAAAGGCATAAAATTTATTCTTGCATGTCACAACCAAATTTTCTGATTTTTATTCAAGACAGTTACGATAGTAGTAATCTAAGGATTTACAAATACATCTCTCTCTTTTTTCTTTTTTTTTTTTAATTCTTAATAATGCAACTCTCATACATGTTGAACTATTACCAAACAAGTGCAATGAAATTTGTAGCCTTAAAGGCTTACTACAAAATCTATCTTTCTCTAGGTACAATGCTAACAAGTGCCTCATGGCCTTTACTAAATAGGTTTGAAGATGTACATAATTATCAATGTATTAACTTTTCCTCCATGATCAATCCCTCTTCTACAAAACCTCAATCTTCAAATCTTCATTACAAGACAAAAACAAGGGGAAAAAGAAACCATGGGGCAGCTCTCCACCCAACCTAGGCCTCTTATGAGGCCACCCCCGAGCTTGGGGAACCAAACAAAGGTGGGGAGAAACACTAATACAACATCCACAACCAAAAACATGCAAAATTCACATAAAACTCCCAATCCAAAGGCTTTTACAAAGGATCATTCAAGGACCCTACTTGGGGTAAAGTGGACCAAGTACCCGAGGGAGAAGGCCATCCCAAAACATAAAAATCTGAGCCTTCTCATGGCTGTCCAAAAACACATTCTTTCACATTTGCAAATCAATAACTAAATACCCTTATGACCCCCAAAGAAGAAACAATGAGGGAGGCTTCATGGAGCCCATTCTCCATGCTTTTTTAATTCTCCTCTATGAGGAGAGACTCTACACCAAGGGCTGTCATAACACCTCCACCCCCAAGACTACTCTTCCCTCCCAAGGGTGAGTGAGTCTTGATACTCCCATTAACAAACACATACAAAGGAAAACAAAGGAAAAACTTGCAACAACATTTAAACATCACAATAACAACAAGATTTATAGTTTACAACAAGCCCATAAGACACAACAACAATCATACAACATGAGCACATAAGTTTACAAGTGAGAGAGAGAGAGAGAGTGCATAAAATTCCACCAACCTAAAATCCAAGCTTAAGGAAGAAAGTTGTAGAAGAGCTCCATTTTAGCCAAATCCCTCCTTTCCCAGATCTCCAACTCTAGCAATGTCCCTAAATTAGGGAGTGGGTGTTCAAACTCTCCAACTTGGAGAGTTCCCACTAAAAAGCCCTCTAGAAAGCTCATGGGGAGAAGAAATATTCTCTAGTTTGTCCCTCTTCCCTACACTCTTACACCATACCCAAAAATGGAACTAAGAAAGGAAGCTTCAAAAAGGTGAAATATGTCCTAACACAAATGTGGAAAGATGTTCTACCCAAGTCAAGCCTCACAAGAGTTGATTTTCGTCCAACTTGGGAAGTCAACTTTTTGGAAGGGTCACACGGTCTAATAGGGGCTATCCTAGATTTAAAAAGGCCCTTAACTATTGGTATAACGAGTGGGCTACCTAAAAATGACCCCAAAACACCCCTGGACACTCCACAACCCCTCTAAAAGTCCACTCTAAGGGTAATTTCGAAATTTTCATGAGTGACCACACTCCCATCTCCCAACCCAAGGTATGCTTATGGGGATTCACTAATGTACCAATCTAGGTAGGTGGACAACCATTCCCAAGTTGACATGTCATGGCCTTAAGTACAATATATAAGTGTCAAATGACACACACAACATTTACACATCACTAGGCCATGTCATATCCACTTAGGCAAAACTCACAAAGAAATTAAGAAATACATTTAAAGATTACACTTTCACACTCATCTAATTACTTTTATGAATAAAATTATGAAACAACGAGGTCTTGTCTTTCATTAGACGCAACCTTGGTTAAAACCGAGTTCACATTTCTCTTTGTTTGGTTCCCCGAATAAAATACCATGGTTTCTTACCTGCACACTCAATTCAAATATCAGTAGTCTGAGGAAATAAACATACATAATAAAGAATAAGCAGTATTTAGAATATATGGACATCATCAAGATACTAAGTTATTACTAAAGATCACAAGATTACATAATTCTCATTTTAAGCATTTATCATAAGGTAAAATTCACATTGCAATAAATTGAAATTCAACTTCTATATCGTATAAATCCAAACCTCATCAATAACCATATCATAATCATAATGAGTTTTCAAATCAATAGTCTCAGAATAATGTCCATAATAGAAAACATAATATATTCCATAAGGTGCATCATAAAGCATCAAGTGTCCCTACATCCAAAATAATCAAATCCATGGCATAAAGTATAAATTCCATAATGTCTATAGTGCATCAAAAGAAAAGTATCATATGTTATATCTATCATAAGTAGAAAACTTGAAAGCTACAATGGGGTTTAGGGTGAGGCCTCACATCCTTCCCCTCTAGGCTTGAACTTCCTCCTAGAGTTCATCAAAAAGATGGGGATATTGAGCTCTCATCTATGCTGCATCCTCCCATGAAGCTGTAACCTCATCATAGCAATCGGTTAGAATATGTAATCCTTCCTTGGTGAAATATATTATAAACCAAGGTAGTTTAGTTTATTTATTATGTAAGTAGGAGATTCCTATAGAATCCCTACATGAACACATGTCCTCTTGTCCATGTGTGA
>MU226592.1:3590818-3601195 GCA_018584345.1 Thuja plicata
CATGAGTGTCTTTTCACATGGAATTATGGAATTCCTTTTTGAGGATAATTCATCCAATAATTAAATAACCTTTCAATTCCTTTTATGTATATTAGCCAAAGGGGGTGGAATTGATTTAATTAAAAAGCACTTAAGACTTTAGGATTAAATCAATTAATCATAGGGGTTTTTAGCTAATAATCAATGAGAATTTAGGAATTAAATATAATGTCAAATTTATGCAAATTTGGGTTTTTTGCGTTTGAAACTCAGTCAATTAAAGTCAATAAGGAGAAGAATTTGCCTAGTACAATAGGACTTCGAGAATAAGAAAATGCACCAAAATTGATTGGATTATTAGGTGCCAATTTTGGGGTGTTACAACACTTACCGGAATATACATAGGGGGAGTCATTCAAATGACTAAGAAAGAAGTATACATAGGTGTACATACTAATACACTCAGTATGTTTCACATATCATGTTTTTGATACTAATGTCAAAGGGGGAGATTGATGGCATTATTTTGCCATTAGTATACTCACTGAAAAAAACATAGATAGAAATCATTACCAACAGACAGCAAGCATTATCGGTGAACCACAAGTAGTACCGGTGAAATGCAAGCATACCCGACAGAACAAAGATTTTTGAGAAAAACGCTAAGTATAAAAGTGACATGCATTACCAGCGAACCACAAGCATCACCGGCGACCACAAGTATCACCAGCGACCACAAGCATTACTGACGACACAGTTTTCAAAACTAACCTGAAAGAAACAGAAAAGGCATACCTGAAAACCATTTCAAGAAAGGAACACCAATGATCAAGAAAACCAACCATCAGAACCGATAGAAAGATCAAGAACCCGCAAATTATGGATCTGAGTTTTACACGACGGTTAAAGCAATGTAATTCTATTTATAGAGTTTTGTTTTGTTTTAAATCAAATTTGATGGTCATGCAAGCTTTATGTAAATGCTTTAAAGCATTCTAACATATCAAAAGCATATCTAACTAAAGATCAAGGTCAAGTTGTAAACCTTGGATCTAGAGTTAACTTGCGCTGCATGAATCAAGAATTGAACCTAAATTTGTATAAATAGATGTTCATACTCAATTGTGAAGATATGAATTCTTATTATTGATAGCCACGAAGAGCATCTAAGGAGCAAAAGGCAAAATTTATGCAAAGATCAGAAACAAAGTATATCAGTTATCAAGAACACACAGAGGCTACTGACGAGCAGACAAAGGTACTATTCAATCATGAAAGGATGATTAATTAAATGTATGAAGTTTTATAGGATCTGTTATCAGCAATTGAATATTGCATTTATCATCAGATCAAAGATGTATTTAGTTGCATTCTAACAAGTGCATCACATCTAAAATCCTTTTGTAGAAGGTGGACTTAACCGTTCTTTCCATATCTCTTAACAGAGTGCACACTTAATAGTGTTGTTAAAGCTTCAAATGAAGTAGATCTTAACAGGTCTCCACTGTAATACTCCTAATAGGGTAGGTCATCAGAAGTGACCAAATGTAAGCCTTAATCAGCCCCTTCTTATCTGCAGATAGTGAAGTTTGTGGGTAACAATCCCCACCGCAGTTTTTACTTCCTTAACAGGAGTTTTCTGCGATATCATATCTTGTGTCATGTGTTATCTATTTTTATGAATGTTTCTAGTATTGTTACATATCAAAAGAATGTATGATATGATTACATATGCATAAAGAAAGATGAACAGTTAGATAAGATAAATTACAAAATGATGACTAAGGGTTAATGGGATAACCAAGAAAATTTTTAGAGGTAATGATTCTCCCCTCTCAGTACATCATCTCAATATAATTCCAACACCCACATGATACAACACAACCACTAATCCTCCAGTTCAAATTTGACACTACAGGGTCCAAAAACCATAGATAAGGATGGTTTTTCTATTAAAAAGTGTCAACTTTGAACTGGAGGAATATTGGTTGCATTGTATTGTCTGCGTATAATACCACTTAATTATGTTGTATCTCCAAAGAATTGTGACCATGATGCATCCATTTATGTCTCTCAATTGTTGTGAGATTAAAATTCTTCAAGGAACATGTCATGTCTATGTGGAACTACATAGGATCGTCACCAAAGGGGGTTCCATCATAAACCATAGAGGCAGTAATAATGTAGTTAGAACATAGGATAAAAACATGGTCATAACAAGAATGTAAACAATCACTTTAAAGGTGAATAGAAGATACGATACGATAATTACATAGTAAGTACATTAAAAACCATAAGCATCCCATATGAATTAAAAAAATTAAAATGCAAATCACAAATTAATTAGATTAATCATTGATCGCATAACAGTACATTTCTATCAAGAAATCAATATTAAATAGATTAAGCATTGATCGCATAACTATACATTTCATTCATGTCATTTATCTTCTTCTTCATCTAAATCATCATTATTATCATCGTCATCGTCGATATCATCACCATCACCATCATTGTCATCATCATCATCATCATCATCATCATCATCATGCAGTCAAGGTCAAAGGATCTAATAAAGGACAGTCCAAACTTGAAGCCACAACAAAGACACACAGCGAAAACTCAACAACATAGAGATATAACAACTTATATCAATTCATATCCATTTTAGATTCAATTACATGCAACATTTCAAGCTGTAAGGCCTTCCTGGTTATGGCCAAATACAAAGATACAATTCAATATCAATTACAGATCTTCTGCAACACATATGTTCATGATCCAGATTCTCAGATCCAACACTTGCTCTACTTTTTAAATATGATTCCCCCAATCTCCTGCCCCTAAACTAAGAACAATTAAAACTTAAATACAAAAGGCAACCAATATTTTGGCCTAAAAAACAATCATTGGAGAAACCCTTGACCTAGATTTAGGTCAATACAATCCCCAATGAGAGATCCACCATAAATGTCGCAATCAAAATTAAATGCAGAAGTCGGCCACCAGATCCAACTCTAAGATAAGCAACTCAAGCAAGGGATGACTAAGCAACAGAGAGACTTAGGCAAAGAACACCTCGAGCAATAGAGAACAAAACTCGAGTGATAGAAGAAATGAACTCGGTAACAAGCATGACCGAGCAATAGAAAATGCACAAGCATGCCTGAGTGACAGAACCTAAGCATCTGAGACCAACCTGAAACAAGAATAACTGAGTGATAGAGCTCAATCAATATAATACTTCTCTGAGCAGCCTCTAAACAATTTAATGAACAAGGAAAAACATATTTTGGTCGAGCAGGATTGCCAGGGATCCTAGGATGCTCCTGCATCAGAGGCCCTAGGTAAAGAATATATTCCCATAAAGGAATCATGAAAATCTCAAGGGAATTATAACAGGTATTCTATACTTTTTCTTAACCCATATCTCCTCTTTCCCTTCATTCCATGCTGTCTGGACTCGGTCCATTGTCTCCTTCGACAAATTCATCAGTCCTGCACTTTTCTCATATCTTCTATTTGCAACTGATAGTAGGTGACACTGATCATTCTTGATACCATCAGTGTGTTTATGAAACACATTCCCATCTGATTGACTAATCAAATCACTATCATCTACATCTCTCTGTGTCACCAGTGTCAACATCTATTGTACCAACTTAGTCAAATATGTTATTTGTTTCTTCATCTATGTAATTTCCTCAGAGATATCATTCTCTTTCTCCTTCTTATTCTCCTTTCTTTCACTCATAGGTTCATCAATTCTCTTTTCCTCATGTCGGTCACTATCCTTCAGATAGTATATGATAAATCCACATCTTTCAATTCCTCCTCCATGTAACGGTATCAGCTTATGCTTGGTTTCACCCTATCTCACAACATAGGTATTTGCATGACCATCAAACACAACATGTCTGTCATATTTCCAAGGTCTACTGAGCATTAGGTGACAAGCATCCATAGGTAGTACATCATATAGTATCTCATCATAATAAGATCCAACCTTAAAATTAACAAGGAATTACTCCTCAACCCTAAGCTTAGACACATCTTGTATGCAACTAATCTGATAGGGATTAGGATGTTTTCTTCTTCCCAAATTTAACTTACTAACCATCTCCTCTGAAACAAAGTTCTCAGAACTGCCACCATCAACTATTACATTACATACCTTATCCTTGCACTTACATCTTGTTTTGAATAGAGCCTTCTTCTTATCAGCTTGTTTTGAGGGACTTAAAGTTGTTTTAAGCAAAAGGTTCACATTTTCCACCTCAGGTTTGTTCTCAACAACTTCATTCACCATAGCATTTTGGTGACTACCAACCTTCTTATCTGCATGGGAACATTCATATGACTAGTGTCCTTCTTCTCCATAGTTGTAACAAGTACCTCTGAATACACCTCTGCTGGTTCTTCTCCTTGGTTCAATAGGTTTTGGTTCCTCCTCATCCCTAGGTTTATCTTTTACCGACTGTTCTTGCTTCTCTTTCCCTCAGGAATTACCATAGTGTCTTCTCTTCAACTTATCTTCTGCCTTTAGTGCATACTGATTAGCATCCTCCACAGAGTCAATCTTCAACATTCTAATCTCATCTTGGATATTGAATTTGAGACCATTAACATACCTTGCCACATTTTCTTTAGAAAGTTCTCTATGTCTAGACCGAATTGTCAACTTGTATAACTCCTCGATATAATCTTCTATAGTCATCTCTTTCTGTTTTAGATTTTGCAATTTCTTAAACAACTCAAGCTCATAGTCAGAAGGAATGAACTTAGCCTTTAGTCCTTCCACCATCAAACTCCATTGATTGATCTTTTATCTCACCTTATTCTTCTCGGTCCTACTGCAATTCTTTCCACCATAGAGCAGCATTCCCTTTCAACTAAGTTTGTGCCTATTTTACCCTAAGCAGATCTTCAATGTCTTTCAGCTCAAAGTAGTCCTCCAACTCACCAATCTAATCAATCAGATCCTTGAGCTTCAATTTACTTTAGAAATTGGACACCTCCATTCGATAACTTGTATTCAATCGAGCTTTAGATCTCTACAACTAACCATATCTACCTCCTTTAGATCTCGCCATTTGATCAGTTATGTCATCTCAACTAGATCCAACAACTTCAAAATATTTAGTAGCTTCTTCATAACCATCATCCATTCTAGAACCTCTCTGTAATCAAACGTTTCTCATAAATTCTATGATTTCATTCTTCATTGCCGCCATCTCAGACCTGAATCTTTCTTTTATCCTTGCTTCCACCTCCTTGGAAAGATCTGCAATCGCCCTAGGGTCCAATATTCTTGGAGGAATCTCTCTAAATTTTTGAAAACCCTAAGAAATGAACTAGATCAACCTTTTCTCTGATACCACTTGATGTAGTCAAGGTCGAAGGATCCAATAAAGGACAGTCCAAACTTGCAACCACAACAAAGACACACAACAAAAACTCAACAACACAGAGATATAACAACTCATGTCAATTCATATTCATTTCAGATTCAATTACATGCAACATGTTAGGCTATAAGGCCTTCCTAGTTACGACCAAATACAAAGATATAATTCAAGATCAATTACAAATCTTCTGCAACACATATGTTTATGATCTAGATTCTAAGATCCAACACTTGGTCTACTTTTCTAATCTGATTCCCCCAATCTTCTGCACCTAAACTAAGAACAATTATAAATTAAATAAAAAAGGCAACCAATAGGTCAGCCTACAAAACAATCATTGGAGAAACCCCCAACCTAGGTTTAGGTCCACACAATCCTTAATGAGAGATCCACCATAAATTTCGCAATCAAAATTAAATGCAGAAGTCAGCCACCAGATCCAAATCCAAAATAAGCAAGTTGGGCAAGGGATGACTGAGCAACAGAGAGACTCGAGCAAAGAACACCCTGAGTAATAGAGAAAAAAACCTGAGTCACAGAAGAAATGAAATCAGTAAAAAGAATGACTGAGCGAAAAAAAATGCATAAGAATGCCCGAGAAATAGAACTCGAGCATCAGAGACCAACCCGAAACAAGCATAATCGAGCAACAGAGCCTAAGCAATAGAGTACTTCTTTGAGAAGCCTCTAAACAAGTTAATGAACAATGAAAAACATATTTTTGGTCGATTAGGATTTCCAAGGATCCTAGGATGCTTCTACAACACATCATCATCATCATCATCATCATCATCATCATGTTCTTCTTCTTCTTCTTCTTCTTCTTCTTCTTCTTATTCTTATTCTTTTTTTTCTTCTTATTCTTCTTATTCTTCTTCAAGAAAATTTGCATCAGGAATATCATCGACTAAATGTCGATTGTGATCATCATCTACATCATCTTCTACTTGTTTGAAATCTTCTTCTTCCATCACATTATATCTTATTGGCCTTTCTCTTGGATTATGTCTAAAAACAAATGCCCAAACCAAATTATGTGAAACCTCTGAGTAAAATACCTGCTCACATTGGCTTGGAAAAACATAGGGATCATCCCCAATTGGCTCAAACCACCTTGTATTAATCATTGGAAATCTATTGTCATGTTCAATAACAGTTCTATCAGGATCATTTTGATTAAGTCGTAGCTTGTATCATCTAATGATGAAGAGAACTAATTTGAAGGAATTAAAGTCACACTTAATTATATCATCCATAATGTCATAGTATCAATTTTGAGACTCTCAAGGATGTAATTTGTTTCTAGATGAAATATTAGTCACCTGAAAGACTACACTTATCCAAGAATCACAAGTTTTCTTTGTGTCATCCAACTTTTTGATGAAAAATTTATGACCATTGTAAAACATGGCCTTGTGGTGTTTGACCTGCAATAATATGTCAAACATGTAAAAACTATTACATTGGGAATTGATAAATGTACGGGTGATTAACAAACTTATACATACTTGAAAATCTCTTAAACCATATGCTAAATCTATATCCCTTTGCGTAACATTGGAATCTCCATTACGATGACATTCTTTAACCAATGAAGAAATAGATTGCCATGTTAATGTGTGACCAAAATCATGAAATCATTCAATCCATACCATCATCCAATCTTGATTGCTTGCAATATACAAATGTACTGCATCCCACTCTCAAGTAGTTGTACAAAAAATAAATAGACGACTTACAACCGATTAATTTTGAAGATTAAGAATTAATTGTCTATAATAACATCATAATTTATTACCTCTCACTTTCCTCAATCTACCTTTCCCCACCAATAACTCCTCTTTTAATTTTGTAATGGTGTCGAGATCCCAAATGTGATCTATATCAAACTTTTTTGCAAGCTTAGGAAGATATTCGGTAATGTATACCATAGTTTGGTATACCATATATCCCTCAACCATAGAAACCTCAAGACGTGCTCTTTGTCAAACCAAAGCCTTCAAAAATTTCAAGTGCCTCTCAACAGTCCACAATGACCGAGTGTGTACATGTCAACACAATTCAATCACCTCAACTTGGTGTATGAGGTAGCGTTCTTGTGCATTGAAAAAAGTTGAAGGTAGAGACACTTTTTCATTTCACACATTAAATGAGGAATTCTTCTCTTCCAATATTTTATATCTTCTTTATGGATTTCTTTACATGACAACCACCTACAAGACATTGACGACACAAAAAATATAAATACGAGACTTTATAATTTATTACATAACAAAAAACAAATTGTGAATTATAATAAATATATACAACAATTTGAACAGATATCATTGCTTACCTCATATATTTTCCAAGATCATATATCACTTGCTTGATGTTATTTTCAAATTTCTCAGGGAGAGATAGGGGTAGCATGTACTACAACAATTATAAACTAATCATGTCATTCTTTTGTCACATAATACAATGAAAATTACATGTAGTTTACAAATATATTGTAAGTACAAAAGAACATGACTTACCTTGATGAAGGTATGCCAATCACGTGTTTTCAACCTAGGCGAAAATTTACTTTTCATTGATATGAGACTGTTTATGTTAGCAGCAAATCGTGTGGGAGATCAAATTTTTTGTACCACTTATTTTATGGCATCACTTTGCTACTCTGTTAATAACCAAGGAAGTAAACTTATATTAATCCAGTCTCCATTACTATTTGAATCAATGCAATTTTTCATTGCATGATTGGATTCATGAATGTCACTATAATTTTTGACAATTTTTTCTTTGTCACATCTTCCATCAATATATTTTCCACAATGCATCCATTACATTCTTTCCAATATGCATATATCAAAAACATGCACAATTTGTAGTTGCTCATAGTAGGGCAACCTGTTAATATGAATTTAGAATAACTGAGAGAGGGGAGGGTGAATCAGTTATCCTCAGGTCTAGATGTGCTCATATAAAACTTTAAATCAACTTCAACAACTCAGATCTGCCTGGCAGTAATAAACAATAAAAGACTGTAGTTTACTGTACTAATGAAATAAGCTTGCAGAAACTTAACAGTAAAACACAACAATAACATTCATACATTTTGAAACCATGATTTAACGTGGAAACCCAATATGGGAAAAACCACCAGTAACATGCTACCAACATTTTACTCTTCTGAAGTAATGCCCTGTGAGGATCCAACCCTGTCAAAGGTTACAAAACACACTGTCAAATGTGACCTGGTTAAAGGATTTAAACACCCTGTTAGGAGTGGCCTTGTTAGAGGACTTAGAACATTCTAATCTGAATGTCACCTTGTTCAAAGGATTTACACAATGACTATTAGGTCAACCTGGTTAAAGAATTTGAACTGACACAATGGTTAGAAAGTAATCAGCAGGTGTGATCTGAATCATACAACTTACTTTGCAAATCCAGATCCAGTTTCAACTCTCATGCTAATTCACTGAGTGGCCTCCATTCTCATCTCAAAATATAGATCTTATTGGAAATACATCAAGCAATCTCTCTCTGCTTCTCTGCTCAGCCTTCTCTGCTTAGGTCTTGCCAATCAGTCAATTAACCATGCAACACTTTGCACTTCGATATCTTAACAATAACCATAGTAGGTTATAATATACCTTTTTATCTAGGTCAGATAAATTTTTTGCCTCTTAATCAAGATCGCAGATCTTACGTTAGGTTAGATCCAATGGATCTTTCCATCTTTACATTTAATTTACTTCTCCAAAATAGTGATTAACTAACCATTGAATCCATGCGCTAATAATAGTTTCTCGTGCATTAAATGAATATGGACCAATCTTAATTAATAAAGCATATCCCAATAAAATCAATTATGTTGGCCATAGATCTCAAATCTCATCAATAAACAAAATACCGATGCTCGGCATTTCACTGTCTCCCTCGGCATTTCACTGGTGCTTGGCATCATCTTTTCTTTGCTCGGCATCACCTTTCTCTTTGCTCAGAATCAACTTTACTTTGCTCGGCATTGACCTTCTAGTGAACTGTCAATGCTAGATAAACAATGTATCACTTTGCCAAAGTGCCAGATGATCAAGTACCCTAGTTTATACTCATAACTCAACCATTTCCTTGGTCTTCTTGTTATCCCATTATTTTCAAATCTTCATCAATCAATGGATAAGGTACTCAAACATGTAGTGATAGTCTCACCAGTTAAGGTTTGACATCAATGACAAAATAACAATTGTCTACATTGTAGAAATATTTCCAACAATCTCCCTCTTTGGCATTGATGACAACACTAAACTATAAAATAATAATTTCCAACCAAAGTCACCATGCAATCCTGATGAAGGTCAAGGCATGAGAATCCCCAATGGAGATGTCCTAGCCCAAACCAATAACCACACAATGGAATATAAATAACAAAACAGAGATTTATATCCACACAATGCAAATACTCATAATATAATCATTATATTTTCATCCAACATGCCTGACTGTAAGGCCTTCCGGGTTACGGCCAAATACAATGCAATTATAATAGAAACTCTGTAGGATCTCACAAGATCCAAATGAAACCCTAGCTAGCCCAGATCCACACACTGGTAGGAACACCCAAGGAAGATCTAAACTTGTGCTCGCAAGCCCACCATACAATCTCCTTGTTTCCCAAGCCGCAGCCACTAGCTCCTCTCAAAACTCGCTCCACACCCACCTCCTCTTCTCCCAAGTGGATGAATAATCCTAGCTAGTCAGATCCACACACTGGTAGGAGCCCCCAAGAAAGATCTAAACTTGTGCTCGCAAGTCCACCAAGCAATCCGCTTGTCCCCCAAGCCGCAACCACTAGCTCTTCTCAAAACTCGCTCGTCTACCTCTTCCTCTTCTCCAGGATGAATGAATAATGACTAAAGACTTCCCCCACAACCCCTACTTATACCAATCTAAGCCACAGGTCAGCCCAGAACATAAATTAAATACAAACACATAAATTAAA
>MU226592.1:3605340-3624894 GCA_018584345.1 Thuja plicata
CATCAGCTTGTTCAATATATACTTCTTCTTCTAGTATCCCATTTAGAAATGTAGACTTCACATCCATTTGATAGACTTTAAATCCTTTGTAGGCTGCATATGCAAGTAGAGTTCTTACACCCTCCAAATTGCAACTGGGGCGAATGTCTCTCCATAGTCAATTCTTTCCTCTTGTGCATAACCCTTGCATACCAGTCTTGCTTTATTCCTTGTGACCTCTCCATGTTCATTCAGCTTGTTTCTGAATACCCACTTAGTACCAATAACATTATTTTTTAGGTCTAGGTACTAGTGTCCATGTCTTGTTCTTTTCAATCTGGTCTATCTCTTCATTCATGGCTTGAATCTAGTCTTCATTATCCAAAGCATATTTTTCTATCTTAGGCTCAAAATCACACAACAAACATGTGTCTTCTCTTAATTTTTCTCTTGTCATGACTGCAGAATCCTTTTCTCCTATGAGTTGATCAGGTTTATGGTACCTTCTTACATATTTTGCCAAAGTAGGCTCTTTCTTAGCTTCACTTTGATCGTTCAAGTTCAATTCAGGGTGAAACTGTGACTCGACATCTCCATTAGATAGCTCAGCAGTCACTTCTTGTTGCCCAACAATGTCAATCTGTGTCTCGGCAGGTGCAGACTGTTGCTCGACAACTTCATTCTCAGTTTCATTAGAATCCTCTTCTTCAGGATATGTGAATGATCTGTAACTTTTAGGCTCAATCATGCTTTCATCTTCATTTCTTTCTACATATTCATCAATTCTAACATTTGCACTTTCCACAATTTTGTTAGTGTTAGAATTTAAAAATTTGCATGTCTTACTTTTAGCAGAATATCCAAGAAATATGCCTTCTTCTCATTTAGCATCAAGTTTACCATTTATGTTATCCTTTAGTATAAAAAAATTTCTCCCAAAGACTTTGAAGTAACTTACAGTAGGTGCATATCCATATCATAGCTCGTAAGGTGTAGAATTTGTACCTTTCTTGAATTGTACTCTGTTCAGGGTATAAACAGTTGTTCTTAAAGCTTCTCTCTAATATTTCTGTGCAACATTTTTCTCCATCATTAATGTTCTAGCACAATCCATGATAGATCAATTTCTCCTTTCTGCTATACCATTCTGTGGTGGCGTCCTAGGTGCTGATATCTGTCTTTTTATCCTTCGGTCATTGCAGAACCTGTTAAACTCATTAGAAATAAATTCTCCTCCTTTGTCATATCTCAGACATTTCAAGTTCTTACCTATTTCCTTTTCAACTTTTGCCAAGTACCACTTAAATAACCGAAATGCATTAGATTTTTCTTTTAGAAACATAACAGTCATCATCCTAGAGTAGTCATCTACAAATAGAATAAAATATTTTTTGCCACAGTAGCTTTTCTCACCAATAGGTCCACAAATTTCAGTATGAACTAATTCTAGAATATTCTCAGAAGTATGAGTTTTTCTTTTAAAACTAGATTTAGTCATCTTGCCCAACTGACATTGCTTACACATTATATTCTCAAGTTTCTTTAACTTAGGCAGCCCTCTAACCTTTTTCAATTTACTTATACTTACCAAGTTATCAAAGTTAACATGACATAGCCTCTTATGCCATAGCCAAACATCATTATATTGTGCAAACAAACATGTATCTTCATCTAAATCTAGATAAAAACAAGCTACCTTTTGTTTGCTCACAGCCTCCAACTAACTCTCCATTTGTATCATAGATCTTTGCTTTCCTGTGATGGAACTCAACTCTATAACCAGAAGTGTTTAGCTATGAAACACTCAACAAGTTATACATAAGATCATCAACCCAGTATACATCATCACATCTAATCTTATTAGTCAATTGAATTGATCCTTTCTCTTTGACTCTACAAGGTGTGTCATTACCAAATTTAACATATCCTCCTTTGCATTGATCTAATGTTTCAAATTTGTCCTTATCACCAGTCATGTGATGTGAAAAACCACCGTCAATAATCCAATGATCACCTTTACTCATATAAGAAATTAGTGTAGTTTTCTCATCATCATTAGAATCATCTTTCATTGCAACACACACTACTTCTATATCATTTTCATCAGATTTGTCTGATTCACTTTCAAAATCTTCTTCATTTATATAGCAAGATTTCTTATCTTTGTCGTTGTAGTCCTTGTACTTTTTGTAGTCTCGGTCATCCTTTATGTCTTTATACTTTTTGTCCCTTCTTTCATCCTTCTCATTCTTGTCAAGGCATCTAGTAGCAATATGACCAACTTTGTTACAAGAAAAACAAATAATAGGAAGTTTACCTTTGAATTTTCCTTTTCCTCTTGCTAGTCTTCTTGCCATAAGTGTCTCAAGCTCTTTGAGATCATCATCTGAGGTGTCACTGTCACTGTCCACACATTTCTTTCCTTTCTTAGATTTTTTGATGACCATCTGTGACTTGAATGCAAAATCAATAGCTTGTGGAGTATAGTTGTCAAAATTTGACATCTCAAATGTAGTAAGTCTACCTGCCAGACTTTCTAGAGTTAAACTATTATTAGGAGTACATCTCAGTTCTTGAATTGCAGATAGTCTAATAGCATAAATAGGAAGAATTGTTCTTAGTACCTTGCTCATGATAGTATCATCATCAATGACTCTCTTATCTCCTCTAATAGCATTTACAACTTCCTTTATCCTATCATAGTATTACACTATATTTTCTCCTTGCATTTTTAAATCATCAAACTTGCCTCTTTTCAGATTTGGGTCTCAGTACATTTGTATCACCTCCATAGATGGTTATAAGGGAATCCCAAATCTACTTTGTGCTTGTACAATCTTTGATGTCCTCAAATTCATGATAGTTCAGAGATGATGCAAGTTCCAGCATTGCTTGATTATGTTCATGCTTCTCTCTTAGTTCTGCATCATTCAAAGTTCCAGTAGGAGCTATTGGTTGTATTTTCAGTTCTGGTGTTTACCCTAAAAACTTTGATGTTCTCATGACTGAGAGTTTCCCAAATGCTAAAATCATGTCTAAAATTGTAAAATACTTTAGAAAGTTCCATGTTTTAGGGTCAAATTCCAGTGAAGTAGTAAAAAACCCTAGATCTTAAGTCTTATTGTATGCAAAAATGTTGAAAACCCTACAAATGTTAATCAGGTTTATATTTTTGAGGTACCTTTTTTGGATGCTTAAGCCATGAAATAAGTCATGTGCCTTTTAAGGTTAGTCGCCTAGTCTCTTAATACTAAATGAATATTCCATTTTATTTTGAGACTTTGTGATTCATATTAATTGGGTTGTCTCTGAGAGAAGGGAATATTCCTTTAAAAGTCATGAGACTTAGCGATTTCTCTTAATCGCAAAGTCTCCAAGTGATTTTCCCTTTAAAATATTTTGTGGCAACATGGAGAGAAAAGCTATGGTTGCAGTATTGTAGAATTGATCATGAGTTAACGCAAAGTGTCCAGCGACTTGGATTTTCCACAGTCACGCAGTCTCCAGATCAGACCAGGATAAGTGATGAGTTAGAAAATAGGATGTCGCCAGATCTCAGAAAGAAACTAAGGTTAAGAGATTTTTTTAGCGATAAGGAGACAATGCATAGTCGCGTGGTCACCAGATAAGGAAAATGACATTTAAGGCGTGAAAAGGGTAAAGGTGGTTGCTAACGTGACATTGCCAAAATCATCTGCCACTAGGAATGCAAAGAATTAATGATTAAGTAGGAAAAGTAGCTGAAATGTCTAAAAGAGAGCCAATCATATCGAAGGTGATTTTGTTTGAATTTTATAAGGGTTTTTACTGTGAATGCACTCATTTGAACCTAATTTCCTATCACACTCAGAGCCTACGACTAGGATTTGGATTAATGACATAGTATGCAAAATTGAAGGCTGAAGTGACAGGGTACATCTCCATTTTGAATCTTTATTTCACAACTTGGTCAAGGAGGGTACAACTATTTGAAAAGTTGGCTTATTTACAACCACATAGGTTGGATCTACCAGAGATTGTGATAGAGGTGGGGGAAGAGATTGTGACAGAGGTGGGGGATGAGATTGGGAAAATAAATGTGGCTTTAGCTTTCTTTAAAGGAAAGCTTAATCAGATTGAGGCAAAGATCACCCTCTTGGGATCAAGTTTGAACCGGTTTATTCCTCCAATCAAAGGAGAAGATGATCATATCAAGGCCTTGGAGATTCAGAAAAGTGAATTTGATAGCATGCTGCCTAATAAAGAGGCATTTATTTTAGATTCAAATTTAGATATGGAAAGCTATAATAAGATTTTAGATGAAGCTTTCAAGGCAGAGACTGACATCAATAAATTCATAATGGATGTTAAAGGCATAACTGATGTCAGATGGGAGAGGAAAAAGGCACAACTAAAAATTATTCAGAATTTTAATTGGCCTGTAGAAGATGATGTGGCAGCATGGGACCTGAATACGAAGCCAAAGAAAAAGAAGGTTGCTGCAGCGGATGTTGATGTCTTGGATGAAGAGTGAAAAAGGGGACACTTTACACCTAATCTAAGAGCACAGGAAGGTTAGAAAGCATAAAAGAAAAGTGTAGGTTATCCTGTAATGGTGGTCACTTGGTCTCAATGTAAACATTTGAAGCTATCCTGAACATAATCAGACAAAGCTGCCAAAGTCCATATAAAGACAGGAAAGAAGAATGCTGTCATAATTGATTTTTTGAGGAACAAAGGAATTTTTAGGTTCTGACACAAATTTTCTTGGAGAAAAAATAGGTTAGTCATCATAAAAGAATATCATAAACTATTTTAGGAGTACACAAACCCAAGGTGTCGAAGATCACATGAAGACAAGGATCAGATCATATTTTTATTCTTTACTTTTGTCTTTCCACCGCTTGGGTCTTTTTTCTCTTTTGTCTTTTTTGCTTTTTTAGGGTTAGGTTTCTTAAACCATCCAAATCTTGTTGCATCCTTTTCTCAAGGATTCCAAGATGGTTTAGACCTATAAATGGATCAAATGTAATAGTTTTTAAGAGAGATGAAATATAATTGCAAGACAGGCTTATAGATTTTAGTCTGTGTTTTTGAGCTCTTAGCATGTATATGTACTGAAGCAAAAATATATGAATAAAAATACAGTGCAAATTTATTCTACATTGTTGTTGTCTCTTTGCTTATTGTGTGTACTCTTTTATGTTTAATTTGTAAGGCATGTTAAACATATTAGCTATAAGGTAGCTATCTAATTATTTGCAAGTTTCTTCTAAGGGAAGAATTAAATTTTGTGAGTAGTTTCAGAGAGTACAACAGTGATTGAGGATTTGATACAAATGTTGTGGAATTAATAGGGTAATTTGTAAGGCACTTTACATGAGTTGTATGTAGGTTGTAAGGCATCCTACAGTACTCTTATTTGTTTATTTCTGTGTATTTATATCTTTTGACTTTGTAGCCCAATGATAGACACTGGTCTAGAATCTGTCATGCGATCCATCATCATCCAAATATTCAAAATCAATCACATTTACACAAAGAGCATATATTAAAATCAATTGTATTCATAGAGTTTAAAATTTGAGTTTGTTGACTTCTCAGAGAGAAATTCAAGTAGGTTATTCCTCCTAAATTCACAAGAATTATAAAAGGAAAAAAAGCATGAAATTCCTTATTATGTTGTTGTCTGTCATCATCATCAAGATAATGATTTGAATTGTTAAAATTTTCCTCAGCGTAATCATATTTATCAGCATTGTTGTCTATTTATCCATATAAAAGCAAAGCATTCAGCACATAAGTAAAAATCCACTCTAAAGATACTGTCAAGTAAGTAATCAATCATAGGTAAAACCTACCTGAGTTAGTGGATCTCAAAAAAGGAGCTAATAATAGGTATCCCCAGTGTTATCAAAATACCTCATCAATTAGTGCTTTCTCTTTCTTGAGTCAGAGTTTCAAGGCATTGGGAGTCATAGAGTTAATCAATTATTCAAGCATTTTTATAGGCCCTACAAGAAAAAAAACCTAACTGGAGCTACATATTTTGTTTCAATATGTCATTTAGTAGAATCATCAATACCAGCCAAATGAAGTTTCATCAAACTTTTCCATGTAGGAAAGTTTTCCTTGTTGATCTTTGGTCCATCCCTTTTATACATCTTGATCTTTATCTCCAAGTACCTTCAAATTTTTCAAGAGAACACAACTCTTATACCAATTGTTAATATGAATTCAGAATAACTGAGAGAGGGGGGGGTGAATCAGTTATCCTCAGGTCTAGATGTGCCCATATAAAACTTTAAATCAAATTCAACAACTCAGATCTGCCCGGTAGCAATAAACAATAAAAGTGTGCAGTTTATTGTACTAATAAAATAAGCTTGCAGAAACTTAACAGTAAAACACAACAATAACATTCACACATTTTGACACCATGATTTAACGTGGAAACCCAATATGGGAAAAACCACCAGTAACATGCTACCAAAATTTTACTCTTCTGAAGTAATGCCCTGTGATGAGCCAACCCTGTCAAAGGTTACAAAACACACTGTCAAATGTGACCTGGTTAAAGGATTTAATCACCTTGTTAGGAGTGTCCTTGTTAGAGGACTTAGAACATTTCAATCTAAATGTCACCTTGTTCAAAGGATTTATATGATGACTGTTAGGTCAACCTGGTTAAAGGATTTGAACTGATACAATGGTTAGAAAGTAATGAGCAGGTGTGATTTGATTCATACAACTTACTTTGCAAATCTAGATCTAGTTTCAGATCTACTTGGAACTCCATCAAGCAATCTCTCTCTGCTTCTCTGCTCAGCCTTCTCTACTTAGGTCTTGCCAATCAGTCAATTAACCATGCAAAACTTTGCATTCCACTTTGATATCTTAATAATAACCATAGTAGGTTATATTATACCTCTTCATCTCAGTTAGATAAATATTTTTCCGCTTAATCAAGATCGCTGATCTTAGGTTAGGTCAGATCCAACAAATCTTTTAATCTTTATATTTAATTTACTTCTCCAATATAGTCATTAATTAACCATTGAATCCATGTGCTAATAATTGTTTCCCATGCATTAAATGAATATGGACCAATCTTAATTAATAATGCATATCCCAATAAAATCAATTATGTCGGCCATAGATCTCAAATCTCATCAATAAACAAAATACCGATGCTCAGCATTTCACTGTCTCCCTCGGCATTTCACTAGCACTCGACATCATCTTTGCTTTTCTCGGCATCACTTTTTGCTTTTCTCGGCATCAAATTTGCTTTGCTTGGCATTGACCTTCTAGTGAACTCTCAGTGCTAGATAAAAAATGTATCACTTTGCCAAAGTGCCAGATGATCAAGTACCCTGGTTTATACTCATAACTCAACCATTTCCTTGGTCTTCTTGTTATCCCATTCTTTACAAATCTTCACTAATCAATGGATAAGGTATGAAAACATGCAGTGATAGTCTCACCAGTTAAGGTTTGACATCAATGACAAAATAACAATTGTCTACATTGTAGCAATCTTTCCAACACAACCTACTAAATTTTTTGGGATAACTTTTTAGTCTCTTTGGAAGGTTCTCAATAGTATTTCCTTGACGACCTTCATGATCATCAATTACATAATCAACAAACAAAACACAATAGAAATATATAAATTACAAACATAAACCATTAGGTGGAATGGTAGTACCTTGACGATTAATTCTATTATATGCCATTTCCTATAAGTGAGTTGTCATTATTTGTGGATTTGATGTAGTCTCTTCTTTCCCATTGAAAAGATGTTTTTTGGTAGTTTGATACTTATGATTTTGGAGTAGAGCCCCAAACTATATGAAAAGATCACACAAAGGTTCAAGACCTTACCCAACAACCACACAATCTAGGGCTCTGACAGAGTTCCCAAAACCCACACATACAAGACTAGATCCAACCACTAGTCCTCAATACCCTTAGGGCACTATTGAGCCACAACTAGAACCCACAATTAAATGGATGGAACAGGGTTCCAAAATAGGCTATACACTTTTTTTAGATATTATAAAAGACAAATCCCACACCCATTCACTCTTAAGACACCTTCAAGTTATCAAAGACTACAAAGGGCTACAAGGAACAAAAATGGATTTCAAATAGAAAATTACATGGAATTCCATCAAAAAAAGGATCAATTACCCTCATATGTTCCAAACTACTCACCTCCAATATCCCCCAAGCTAGGGCTTATGACCAATCACGCAACTCCTTGAGCACACAAATCTCTCCTAGGCCTAATTGATAATTAGGTCTCCATTTACAAAGAAAGTATCTTAAAATGATCCCAATTCCTCACAAAAACTATTGGAACATGTGTAGGATCACTAGAAACCTCTAAATCCTTGGTTTCAATCCTTCATTCCACCCCTGGGCTGAGTTGTGCATCAAATACCAAACTCTGGACAATCACATTCAGATGCATGTCTAGAGGGTTTAATCATTCCTCTCTCCATCAACCTCCTCCTGATTTGAGACCAAATAAATCTTATAATAAATCCTCAATCCCTTCTTTCCACCAAGGCTTAGGATTTTTCCATGGTGGAATATCTTGGGAAGGGGATTTTACTCTCAAAACCCTAGGTAGGGCCTTTCTGTGACCAGTGGGCAATCAAAATTCTCTATCTTTTGATCCCCTGCTCTTCGAGACTCCAAACTAAATTAAAAATAAAAATAAAACTCTAGGAAAAAAATTTGTGTCCTCCAGTGGTGCATTGGGATCTGTACCAATCCATACAACTCATAATACAGTTAGAAATACAGAGAAAATGGTTGATTTTATTGATCAGAAAGATGAAATTCTACAATAGATTCACTCCAACCTTGGAGTAAGGTTTTTCAACCTTGAAATACATTTGCCAAATATTTCCAATTGACAAAGGTGGTTGTGAATGATGGGATTCAAAAGTTGCAACTTTTCAACTAAAAGTTGCATTAAGCAACATGACAAGATTGACAACTTTTGACAAAAGTTATCAAATGTACTAATCCTTGCATAGTTTGATTCCTAGACTTTACTAAAGGCCTTAAAGATTTTATTTGAACATTTTCAACCTTCTTTAAGTGTCCTAGACTGCTCTAAACCTGTTAAGAATGGGAACACTGAGAGGGGGGGTGAATCAGTGTTCAATAATTAATAATTTTCTACTTCTTGAAACATAGCCCAATTACTTAAATAATAAAAATGAATACAAAAGAATATAAAACCATAACACATAACACATTATATGTTTATGGGGAAACCTTGGATAGAGGAAAACCCTAGTGGGAATTAGTACCCATAAATAATTGCACTAGTCTTATGAACTTGTTAGATTTCCTTTGCCCTGTTAGGAGCAGTCATTACAATGCTGAGTACAATGACCCTATTAGGAATCTATAAACCCTGTTAAAGGTGGATGGCACACTGCCAGAGCTCAATTCTCAAAGAAGGCTACAACCTCCTGAATATCATATTCATGCTATATTTGGAAAGGCGAACTGATGTTATGACACTGTTGTATGATCAGTTCTTTCTATGCGCTTTAACTCTAACCTCTGGTAGATCTTTATCTCATATTGAATATAATTCTTCTCTTCTATATATATATATATATTTTTTTTTTCTTCTGTCCATTTCACACTCCATACAAAAATTCATGTAAAGTACATATACATGCCTTAATAGATGTGATCAAAACTAAGATTGAGTCGGCCCAAAATCAAAATACACAACACTTCCAAATTAATTGGCTCAAGCGTGTTTACATGAATGATAATAAAATTATTACAAACATATTACAATAGGAACATATCCATTAAAAAATAAATTAATACGCACTAATCAAAAATGGTAGTCGGCTCCATGCTTTGTTCTACTGAACTGCTAGTGACACTTAGACTTTCTGTAACTTCCCCATACTGACATATCTGAACATGTGCATATAGAATTAGCATAGAAATGTATCCAAAATATTATATCCAAAGGTGCCTACCATGACTCAATCATACTCACATGCGTTCATGCTCTGATCAACGGGTATATATTTGTCTGCACTCTCTTCTATACTTAGCCAAATTATGATCTTCAAAGTTTATGAGTTGACTGTCAAAACTCCATATGACTTTGTTGCCATAATGAAAACACAAAGATAGTCATATATACATAGTAAAGTCAACTTTCCAACAATATCCCCCTTTGTCATTAATGGCAACAAAGGAATGTGGCCAAGTTACTAAATTTTGACTTAACACAAAAAACTGCAATTATACTGATATAATATCCTCATACTATACATCATATCTTCAGCTATATACACTACTCTCCTTCATACACTATACTCCCCCTTTGACATTAATGACAAAGGTGCCAAAAAATTAAAGTTTTTAAGTACTTACTCAGAGTACACATCTGGATATGCAATCTGAAGGTTTTTGACTTCCTGCTACCAAAACACCTTGAGTGCATCTACAGTCTGAAGATGGGCACATAATGCATAAGTGAGTTTCTCCATCTTTACTAGATCCATGTAGGGTACTTAATCATATGTAGAAATAGTTACATCAATATGCCTGATATTCTAATTTAGTACATCTAAGGACGGTGCAAGTGCATTTCTTAGCTGTGTTTGTCTTGCACTTATCTTGGTAATCTCTATCTTGGCTTTCACAATTTTATCTAACTGCCTTTGAAAAATGTTGTTACAAACATTGATGTCTTGAGAAGGGTCTTCAAATCATTTCCTTATAGCTGCAATCAAGATGTTTGCTTCCTCAATCTTCTTGGTATGTTCTGAAGTGAGTTTATCTTTGTCCATGCAGTTAGCTATCAATTTTCTAGCTTTTGCTGCTAACTCTTTCAGAATTACTTGACAAATCTTTTGCGAATTGAGATCTAATGAGAAATTATTTATTAACTCATCAAACCTTTTCTTATTTTACCTATCTTCTACAATTTTTTTTGTTGAGTCTACTAGACTTGTAAAATTTTCTTTGAAGCTTGACAAAATACTATTGAGACCATCAACTGATTGAATATTTACCAATTTCTTGTCTGTAGGTACTAAGTTATTTAAAATGCTGACTAATTCAAGAAAGAGAGGATTTACCATTACTTTCTTCTATTTTTCTTTCTCCATAGCAAATACACTTATCTTGATTAGATCTTCTTCTCCCCATGAATCTAGGCTTGTTGTATCAGGGGTCAAACTTGACAACAATGAAATAGATGGCTTGGTAGAAGGGATAAGGATTGCATTTTGACTTAAATCCATACATTCACTCTTCACTGGGATCTCAACAAAGGGTGACACATTAGATTTATCTTCTTTTCCAATTACCTGTCCTAAAGTGTCATTAGTTGGGATTTCATCTTCCTGCAAGGAGGCTTTATCACTGCATAAAATCTTAGCTTCTTCAATACTCACAAAGGCTTCTTCAAACTTATTCAAATCATTATCTGAGGCTGATATGGTTATCTCAACATAATTTATCATAATATTTTCATCTGTGTCTTTAACTATATCAGAGGGTGTTGAGACTTTAGGTGCAGAATCCTATGGACCTGTAATAGGCACATTAGGAGTCTCAGATTCTTTTCTTTGTTTGGAGGTAACTAAAGTAGCATTGTTTATAGGTGTAGTTTAATGGTACATGTGTCTATCCAAAAACACTTTCTCAAATGCTTTCTCAATTTCCTTTGCAACCAACTCATACTCTTTATTCATTATGTGTAAAGTTTTGGTCTTAGATCTCAGATGAGGCTTTACCAAATCTAGCAGTATCAACTTCTCATCAAGTGAAAAAATAGTAAGGAGGTCATCTAATGTCTTCTCTCTAATCCTCATATCCTCTTATAAATCTTGTCTTTTCAATGAGTCAAGTATGTTCCATAATCTATCTGGGATGACTATCTTAAGTTCCAAAACTGACCTTTTGAACTTAATCATATGTGTGATAATCATAGAATGTATTTTTGATTTATCAATATCATGATACGTATCATAGCCATTTTCAATTGAATCTAATATGCCTTCATCAATAATTCTAGTTCTCAAAATCTTAATCCATTCTGATTCATAAAACTTGTGCGCATTCGCATACTCAATAATAGGTTTTTCTGAGAGATGTGAGAACTCGTTCTTGAATGAACAATCAGGGTTAATCATAGATTCCATAAGTGAAATTATTCTATCTTCACCTACAGACTCCTTTTTACAGTAAATGCAAGCACGAATATGCTCAACATGCACAACTCCTAACAGAGTCTTGGAAAATGCCCCTTCAACATCATCTAACACTGACTTGAATGGATGATTTTTAAACACATATCTCTTCTTTTTAGTGATGCCAAAGACTAGAGGAGTTTCCATTACTTAATTACCTAATCACTCAAATAGGGTTCCAAAAAGGAGTTCTAAAACAATGCGTCCGAGCTAGGGTTCCATGAAAAATTTAACTCTCTTTCCTGATTAAACAATGGAAATCCTTCAACACTCAGATGCTTAAATATCCTATGCTCTTAAAATGCTTGATTTCAAATGTAGAAGTGAAGATAATAGATCTTTGGTGACTTATAAATTAAATTTTTGCAAATAATGCTCACTGTCGTAGCACAAGTTTCAACTATGAATTCCAAACTCAATTCCTTCTTTAATAAAAAAATGTGCGCTCTTGCATACTGCTTCAATTTGTAACAAGGTACATAAAACCATAGGCACATACTTAGAGGTGAGTATACCAGCCACGTAGGGGTTCAGAGCTAATCTAGCTCCCCCTGTTACCATGAGGGTCATTTATCCAGAAGTAGAAGGTGCATCCAATAAGGAAGCATCTACCACTTTATCAATACCATTAGCTTTATTTACTTCCATCCAAATCTTGCTTGTATCTTCTATGGCTTAACTTCTCCAGATTCTTCAAATAGTGATCCTTGAGACTTACTAGGTCTTTCTTTTTTATGTTGATGCTCCCAAGTCACAGTGCTAAGTGATTTGTATGTTAATCTAGTTTTGTGTATGTCTTAAAGGATTTGGCATTCACTTATCTGGGTGTAGTATGTCCAGGTGGGAATATTCAAAATTAAAGTAAAGTGGCATGATGTGAAGCTATCTGTGGTGACTCTAGATAATTAACAATTAAAATATCTTATAAAGAAATGTTTGGTGCAATATTTCTTAATTTTAATCTAGGAGGTTCCAATCTTAGAAAGAAAAGGAAAGAGATTAATGTTTTCACTGAGCTACTTTTTTAGGGTCAATAAATGTAAACTTTCAATTTTGAAGTTTAGATCGTTGAATTTTGGATATAATATTAACATTTAGGGTTAAGATCATAAAATGTGTGGTTTTATATTTTACCGTTCAATATGTAAAGAATTGGCAAAAGCCTATCCATGAGACCTAATCAAACTTTCAAGATCGTATGTAGCCTGCAACTTCTCAAAGCAACACCGATCATCTTAGAGTTTAATGATAAAGTTAGATGAGTTATATAAGATAAAATAATGTTAATAAAAAGAAATGGAAATTTACCATGTGGAATATTTATAACTAAAATGAAATAGGCATCACAAATTACCTCATAAATCAGTGCATCGTCAAATCTTTCAAGGTGCAAGTACATTTCCCCAATGGATTGGCATGTGGGCATAAGTTGCTTCTGAGGGAGATGCTTGAGAGAAAGTTCGTAATCAATTTGAAACCATCTGAGAGCTTCTACATATTCTCCTTGTTCTTTGAGAAGATGGCCAATTCGATTGGCCCATTGGGCTTCTTCTTCATGTCTCCCATGTTTTGGCTTCCCTATTACCTATGTTGCCAAATCGAGAGCGGAAATGGGTACAGGTACATGGGTAAAAAATATCGGTACAACATAAATTTCTTTGGGGGGTTGGGTACATTTTCAGTATGTTCATACAATATATGTGTGTGTGTGTGTATGTATGCATGTACATGTGCATATGCATATACATATACATATACATATACATATATATATATACACACATATATATATACACACACAGACACACATACACATATATATGTGTGTGTGTGTGTGTGTCTGTGTATATGCCCTAAGCCTCCAACCATACCTCAAATTCAACCAACCCATCATACACTCCCATCAACCTCATATCTTCCTAAAAACTATTCACCTCCAAACTATCCATATTTTCCTCCTGAACACCCCACATCCAATTTTACTTCTCCTCTCATTTCTTATCCTTCTTCCACCTTTGACAAGGGAAATCCATCTCACTATCCCCCTTCCACATATGATCATCTTGCCCAAGAGATCCAAGAACTTCAAAATATTGTCCTCAACATGCAAAATTAAAAACATTGTCCTCCATCTAATCCTATACCTCCATATAATCCTAATCCTCCAAAGCACTTATCATCCCCTACAAACTTCTTTGATTGGGTTGATCAAATAGCAGAAAAGTATACATCTCCAGCTCCAAACAAGGTTCTCCAATCCCCATGTCCATCTCCATTGCATGAAGACATACCCCCATCTCCTAAGCCTCCTAAATCCTTAGTTCCCACAAAATTCTTTAGTGATTGGATCCATGAAATAGAAAATAAGCATCGATCTCCAAATCCAAGAGAAGTTATCCAATCCCCTCAAGTCATTAACCCATGTCCCAAGCGACATCGTCCATCTCCCTTGAATGAAAACACATCCTGATCTCCTAAGCCCCATGCTTCTTCCATTCCTCTAGCTACCCCAGTCAAGTATCTTCCATCTTTCCATAATGCTTCCACTCCATCCATCACACCACCCTCAAAAGTCAAAACAAATCAAGCTCTTGTTCCAAAGCTTGATAATGTGGAATTCTCTCCTCCTCTGGATCTAAGCATTATCCCATCTCATGATCCCTCCCCATCTTTTGACATCTTTCCAGATGAAGATCCCAACCTTCCATATCAAGATCCCCTTGCCTTTATTAATCCAACTCATGATCCTATTCCTAATCCAGAACAAGACATCCCTTACACCTTTCCATTTAAAGACTCTAGCCTTCCATCCCAAAATTCCCCGCGTGATCCTATCCCTAGTCAAGATCAAGACATCCCTTTTACCTTTCCCTTTGAAGATTCAAGCCTTCCATTTGAAGATCCTACCCCATGCAATGGTGCCACTCTATCCAATGGTCCCTTTCATGTCTTATCCAATAATCCCTCCCCATGTCAAGATCAAGTAACTTCTCCTAAGTCCATCTCCTTTGATGATATCCTTCCATCCAATGATCCCATTATCTCTTTCGCTCTACCACATAATCCTCCTCAAATTCAAGATCAAAGTACCCCTTCAACTTCATGTGATGATCCCAATTTATCCCAATCTCTTCTTATCCCTTCTGATCCCCCTCAAGAGCCTAATCCTCCATATGATCCTAATCCTTCACAAAATCGCATCACACCTATCCAATCTACCCATGAACCTCATACATCTAAGCTTGGTTTGTCCACCTCTATCCAACATAGCTTCCTTTAAGAGCCTATCATTCCTTCCACCTCCTCACCCCATTCATGTGGACTCGCATCTTGTGTTCAAATTAATAAGTATCCCATTGAAAAAATAATTTCTCAAGATGTTGGTGTGCCTTACACCCCTTCCATATCCAAAATTCCTCCATCTACATTCAAATATACTCATCACCCATCCTCCAAATCCATATTGGGCCCTTATGTTCCAAACATCATCCCTTCCCCCTCCAAATCCATTTTGGTCCCTTATGTTCCAAACCCCATCCCTTTCTCAGCCGCATCCATTTTGGGTCCTTATATGCCAAAATCAAACCCTTCATCCCTTCCATCCATTTTGGGTCCCTACATACCTCCATCATCACAAATACCTAAGCAAGATCAACAAAGGCATACATCCTTGAATCCCTTCCAACATTCACCCTACATTCTTCCATCTATAAACCCTCCACGTCATCTATCCTCATACACCCCTACCATTGCTAATGGAAGCAAATTGGATGCCAGTGCTAAAGTGCATAAAGTCCAAAATCCACAAAAATCAAAGGATCAACATGTCCCATCTAAAAGACTTGTTCAAGAAAATAAAAATATGATCCAAAAGAAAGAAAATTCAAAAGGCCACAAAGACCCAAAAATAGATTCATGTGGATTCCTAATCTACTTACTGAAGTAATGCATATCAAAGAAAAAACAAATTTGGCATCCAAACTTGCTAGCCAAAAAGCTTCATCCACTCATAAGTCCTCAAATCCTCAGTTTTCCAAATCTATTTTTGGGTCCGTACGTCCCAAAATCCACCTTTTCTCCCCTATCTACTTCATAATCTCCTCCTCCGCTTCTCCACCACCCTTCAAGGTGTGTGCCAATGATGATCTTTCCAAATTCCTCCTCCATTTATTCACCAGTCTGCCAACCTTTCATCCATTACCCATCAATCTTTCCCCATCCTCCCCTGCCATTAATCCAATCCTATTCATAAATCCTTATTCCACCCTTCATATTCCCCATCCATTTCAACTCCCTTTCCCCCAATCCTACCAACATCTATGAGCATAAAGAATCCTTCAAAAAAAAAAAAAAATCATAAAATGTCTTTAAAAAAAAAAAAAAAAATCATCATCTTGGTGAAAACCTGGCAAACAGGCACCTTGATGATATTGTAGACATCAAAAAATGTCTTAATCCCTCTATTAGTTAAATTATTAATTTAATTAATTTAATTAGCCTTTTAAAATTAAATAAATTTTATTTATTTAATTTTAAGCCCTGTTCCTCTATTATTTAAATAAATATTATTATTTATTTAGATAATTTATTTCCCCTTTTCTCTTTTAAATTAAATAAATTTTATTTATTTAATTTTCAGCTGTTTCCTCTATTTATTAAATAAACATATTTTGTTTATTTTCTAAATTTATTAATCCTTCTCTAGCCAATCATGTGCATTCACATGGATCAACTCCAAAATTATGAGCTTTTGATACTTGTCACTTGTCTCTTCATTTGGCTTTATGTTCAAAAGTCAACTCCTCACTTTAACCACTTAATCCTAGCCACTCATTCCTTTTGCCTCTTAATCTCCTTCACTCCCACCAAAACCCTACCTAACCCTTTATCTCAACCACTCATTTTTCACCTCTTAATCCTAGCCCTCCATTTTCATAAGCAAATCCATAAAAGGAGGTCTCACTCCTCATTTGCAACTAATGAGAGTTAACTAGAGTAACTAGTGTGAGAGTAACTAGTCAATGAATTAAGCATTCTTGCACACTTGAGCACTTGAGCACTTAGCTTAGATCTCACATTTTGCATAATAGTTTAGATTCATTTTCATAGTTTAGTTTGAAATCTTGCATGTTCATCTTTAGTTTAGTTTTCATCTCAATCTAGTAGTTAATCTCTTGCATTTGCATTCTTAGCATAGATTTTGCATTTTGCATTCATCATTTGAAAGATTTAGGGCAAGTTTCACATACTTGTGCTCAAATCTTTATCATTTTGCATTCATCATAGTGGGATTCATTGCATTGTGTTGGGAGAGCACACCCACAAAATCTCTAAGAGAAAATCAAACAAGTCTTGGGTGCACTTATTTTAGCTCATCAGAGGTTGTAGTGAAAATTTAGTTGTGTTTCAAGTTCTTTACATGCTTTGATTTATTAGTATATCTTGTGTTTTCATGTTTTGACTTGTTGTGCAGCTACAGGTATTTTCATTGCATACATTTTGGCACGCCCGGTGGGACCCACGTCTTGATTTTATTTTATTTTGCAGGTTTCTTTTGGACAAATTGACGGATGGGCGGCTCCGCTTCTACAGAGGTGGCTTTGCACACAAGCGGCTCCACCTGCACATAGGCGGCTCTGACAGAAAGGGAGTTTCCTCTCTTGGTTTAGATTTCTAAGTTGTTTAGCCTACATTTTTTAGTCATTTTTAGGTTAAATCCTTAGTCCATATTGTCATTTGAATCATTCTTAGAATTTGCAAGCATATTAGGTTTTAGATATTGTTAGTTTTAGCCATTACTTTCTTTCTGTCTCAGATAGGCATCTCTGTTTGTACACAGGCAGCTCTGACAGAAAGAGTTTTGTCTTGCTTATTGCATCACATTTTAGGTTTTTTCTGCATTTTTTAACAACTTTTAGAAATAGTTGCATGCTGTACTTTCATAATAAATATCATTTTAGAAGCTTTAGCTCATTTGGGTCTTAGTTTTTTGCAAAGTTTAGGGTCTTTTCTGCCTTCTGTCCCAGACAGGCGGCTCTGCCTGTACATAGGCGGCTCTTCTTAATTTTGTTTGTTTAAATATCATTTTAGAAGCTTTAGCTCATTTGGGTCTTAGTTTTTTTCAAAGTTTAGGGTCTTTTCTATCTTCTGTCCCAGACAGGCGGCTCTGCCTATACATAGGTGTCTCTGCACATAGGCGTCTTTGTCTGTAGACAGGCGGCTTTGCTTAATTTTGTTTGTTTTCATCATATTTTACATGCTGAGCTTTGCTAATCTGATTTTCTTGCAAGATTTTGGTGTTTTCTATCTTCTAATAGTGGTTTTGCAGAATGTTTGACCAAGATCAAAGTGTTTTTAAACTACTAATCTATTTTCTTGTAGGACGCTTGTGAAAGACTTGAGCATTGAAACTACTAATCGATCTATTTTGCAGGTTGCCTTGGAGATATAATCAAACTTTGTGTCTTTGATTTATTTCACATAGTTTAATTAGGGGGCTTGTGTGTTTGTGGAAAATGGTGATAGGGATATGCTCTCACCCTTCTTAGGGTGATCAAAATACCAAACCCACCGAATTCCCCCTAGTTAGAAGAAGCCCAAGGAAGTAATCAAGTGACTTATGTGTTTGAAGGATCACAAGTAGTAGGGATATGCTCTCATCCTTTTAGGGTGATCAAAATACCAGACCTACTTGTGTCTCCTTTTTTGCTTTCATTAGGATTTTGTACCCTTTTAGAGTGGCTACCTCCCGAGAGCTTTAGCATAGCCGGTGAGAGGGATTTCCCAAGTGGGGAACAAGGCAGACCTGGCCTCTTCCAACCCACTATAATCAATTCTCTTGAGACCAATCTCTCAAGGGACGTGGCTATTTTTGAGAATTCATTCTCATGCTTGATATTGTAGGGTTGCAAAGCCTAATCCTGCATGCGGGACTACACTATCAGGCACTTGTAGGGATATAGGCCTTAATCTCGCTTGCGGGACTACAGGAGGTAGTTGCGAATGGAATTTTACTAGACACTTTTTAGACAGAGGCCTACCTAATTCACCTCCGAAGGTATCATAATCTTTGTGCAAAGACCGATCCAAGTGGATTACCCGGATCACCTGAAGATTTTACACTCACCATTTGTATTCCCAAGGGTGTTCTAAAACATGAATGCGGCATGAGGGAGCCTATGCGATTCGAGCATTGAGTCTCTTTTCAAAACTCGCAACGTGTATAGTCCTGGAAAAAGCCAACATCACTTTGTGTGAGGCAAAGGAATATCTAGTGTGGGCAAAGATTTTGATATCAAGCCATTCCTTAGGTAGCATGTGCTTGAAGTGTCTTCGAATG
>MU226592.1:3640531-3665217 GCA_018584345.1 Thuja plicata
GATTCACCCCCCCCCCCCTCTCAGTTATTACCAATAGAAGGTTGGTAGTCACCGAAATGTTGTGGTGAATGAGGTTGCTAAGAATGAACCTGAGGTGGAAGTTATGAATATTTTTCTTAGAAGAACTTTGTTGTCCTCAAAGCAAGCTAATTCTTGTCAGAGGAAGAACTTGTTAAAGACTATGTGCAAGGCTAGAGGTAAATGTTGTAAGGTTATTGTTGATGGAGGAAGTACTGACTACCTAGTTGTTGAAAAGATGGTTCAAAAACTTGGTTTGAAAAGGTTGAGGCATCCTTGTCCTTATAGGATAAGCTAGTTACAAGTTGGTCATGCAGTAGAAGTGAAGGAGCAGTGCATGGTGATTTTTTACATTGGTTCTTATAAAGATGAAGTATTATGTCACATTGTGGACATGAGTTCTTGTCATATTTTACTCGGTAGACCTAGGAAGTATGAAATACAGGCTATTCACGACTGTAAAATAAATTCCTTTACTATATTGAAGGATGGGAAGAAGTCTATTTTGATTCCTTTGAAGGATGTGGAGCTCGAGAGGAGGAACTGGAGCATTGGTAGTAGATCTGAAATGGTTGTATTGGATGGTGCAGACATGAGCGTGTAGAGATATGAATATAAATTAGAAAATACTAGTTCTAAAGGGAAGGAGAAGAAGAACCAAGGGAAGATTGTGTTGGTTGAGGACTTGGAAGATATGTATATCAAGAACCAGTTTGGGATCTATGTTTTGAATCCCAACATATGTTCGTCCAGCTTCTGAGAACATATTTTTGCACCTGGGATGTCTTATGCAGGAGCATCCTAGGGTAGTTGGCAATCCTACTCAATCAAAAATACATTTTATTTTGTTTGGAGACTTCTCGGTGAAGTACTTTGTTACCCTTTTGCTTAGGTATGCTTATTCTGAGTTTCGTTCTATTGCTTGGGTATGCTTGTTCCGAGTTGGTTTTTTTTGGTCAGGTATGCTTGTTCCGAGATGTTTTTCTGTTGCTCAGGTATGCTTGTTCCGAGATGTTTTTTTCTATTGCTCGGGTATGCTTGTCCCAAATTGTTTTCTATTGCTCGGTGATCACTGTTTCCAAGTTGTTGTTGTTGCTTAATTTTCTACTTTCGAGTTCCTCATACTGATCTGGATGACTTCTACATTTAATTCCCATGGCATAATTAATGTGTAGTCTCTCATTGGGATCTGTGTGGACCTAAATTTGGGTTGATGTGTTCTCCTATGTATTTTGTTATTAATTGCAGCTGACTGGTGCATTTAATATCTGTTCATTTTAGAGTGTATGGCCGAATGGGTCATTTAATTATTGTTTATAAGCCAAATTGTGGCATGTGTGTATAAAAGGGAGTCTATGTTGATGTTCAGAGACACAAAAAACAAAGGCATGGGACAATAGATAGAAGATAGCAGAGTAAGCTACTAAGCTGAAAGATTGTAAGTTGTTGTAGATAGTTGTAAGTGGGTAGACAAAGATTTTAGATTACTTGGTGGCTTGTAAACATAAGTTTAGATATGGTTTCTTCCACTTAGCTATAGGGAAGATTGATAAGTTTGGATAGTCCTTTATTGGATCCTCTGACCTGGACTACATCAAATTATCTAAAATATCAAACTAGAATTACTAAACATTTCGGCATTTAAAAACACAAATCCCAGATGCGTACCCATAGGAGATTCATTTTAGATTCTGTTTCTGGTATGTTTCATACCCAGAGTAGAACACATTATATTTTTCCATTAGTATATACAAGGAAAAACATGATGAACACCATCAGTTTATACTACACCGACATACATGGCACAACACTACCCGATGCCAAAGTTACCGATACTGCCAAGTACAAAGCATCCCGACAAACACTATTCAATGTTACTCGATGACAAAAAGGACAAGGGAACCTGACAAGTAACCAACACTACAACACGATGAAACAATCAAAGAGAGGAACCCAAAAGATGAAGGGAACCTGAAAATTAGTTCAATGAAGGAACATCGATAGACTTTTAGTTCAAACCGACGATCAAGAACCGACAGTCAGTTACATCCCGCAAAAAGTGGATCTGACTTTCCACGTCAGATAAATCACTGAAGTTTTATATTTAGCTTCTTGATTTGTTTTAAATCCATTATGTGTAGAGAAAGCAATGTAATTATTATTTTTTGTATCAGTATAACTGTATTAAAACATGCAAACTAAAGGATCAAGGTCAAGTTGTATACCTTGTATCAAGAGTTAGCATTGTAATGCGTGACTATAGAATAGGTCAAATACTTGTATAAATAGATGCTCAATCAATTGTGAACATGTTTTTCGATGATGATTGTAGCCACCAAGAGAATCTAAGGATCAGACAAGAGAATTCATGCAACAACACAGAAAAATATCAAATCAGTTGTCTAGAATAGAACGTGGGCTACCGACAAGCAGGAAAAGGTATTAATCAATCACTATAGGTGATATTCATATTACGTGAGCTTTAAAGGATCTGTAATCAGAAATTATAGATTGCATACAGTCAGGTCAAACATATTGTACACATTCTAACAAGTGGGGCACACTTAAGAAATCCTTTCAAAGAAGGTGGACTTAACAGTCCTATTGTAAATCTCTTAACCAAGTGCACACTTCATTAGTGTTGCTAAAAGCTCTTAACAGAGTAGATCCTAACAAGTCTCTACATTAATAATCCTAATAGGGTATATCATCATAAGTGATAAATTTTAAGCCTTTACCAACTCCCTTCCATTCTGCAGATAGTGAAGTTTTGTGGGTGTCATCCCCACCGCAATTTTTACTTCCTAACATGATTTTTCTGCAATATCATATTTTGTGTTAATACAGTTTATGAATTAATACTACATACATAAGAAAGAACATTAGATATGGTTGGTAATATAATAAATATTTTTTACTAATGATGAAAGGTGAAAAGTGTTAAAATTTTTAGAGGTATTGATTCACCCCTCCCCTCTCAGTACTACTTCCCATTAATACCAACAATTGGTATCAGAGCTAAATCTCTTCTTGGAAAGATTAAAGGCTTAAGAGAAAAGATCATACAATGGATAAGTACAAACTTGATAAAAATATTGAGAACAAAAAGCTTGAAATACAAACGTTCTATGAACAGTTTAAAGAATCTAGAATCAGTATGAGATAGCTAATGGATGAAAGAAAGAATATGGCTTCTTGCTATAATGAGATAGATTATCAAGAAGAAGAGATTTCATATTTATTTGAGTCTTCAAGATCAAATACAAGAAAGGCATCAGATACATCAGAAGAAAGAATCACAAGCCTAGCTGAGATCAATCTACATCTGGCTGGACAAGTCAATTCTCTGCAAATCAGTCAAGAGACACAGATGGTAAGAATGATTGATGTCATGAATAATGCAAGGCAAGCTGAACAAGAAATAACTCTAGCTATTGATGATAGAAGAAACATCATAGACAAGCTACAAGAAAAGGATTCTGAGATACAAATAATTATAGATCATCACCATGAGGTAACTAATCAAATTATTCTTATGAGTCAAGAAAGAAACAAAATGAATGTGGAACTCATTGAAAGAATATAGATTATCGGTGAACTAAAAGAAGAGAATGAGAAACTAAAGCATGAATCTAGAATTTTACAACAGCATAATGACATGATTAAGAGATCTGAAGAGAGTACAAAAAGGATGGATGAATTCTTGAACGCACAAAGAAGACCCAACACCAACACTGGACTAGGTACATAGAGCATGGAGAGTCATCAAATGAAGCTGATCCAAAAGATCCCTAGACCAATCCTAGACCAAGAAATATGACATGCAATCACTGTGGAAAGCAAGGCCACACCTCAAATCTCTGTAGGAGCAAAGAAAAAGGTATTCCTAAATCCACATTTACATTCATTGGACATTGTTATAATTGCAGCAAGAAAGGACATAAAGCACATGAATGTAAATCAAAGGTGAAAGAACTAAATAAGGAAACCTATATGTACAAGTATTTTCCCACCTACAAAGTTCATGGGCACACATCTCTTGAATGAAAGAAGAAGAAAATTGAAGTATGGAAACCCAAAAATGAAGAAAATAGATATAAAAAGAGAAGGGTCGGTAACTCATATGTTTGGGACTACAATACATAGATAAACTACACAGCATGTGGTAGATATGGTCACATAGCTGCAAAATGCATGAGATTATAGACCAGAAGGTCTAGAGGTTGGACCAACCCAGGAATGGCATGTTTGCACTATCATAAGGTTGGACATCTAAAGAAGGACTGCAGAGACCAAATAATAGAAAGCACCACTTTTGCAAATGGTAACACCATTGAAGACATCAAGAAAATGAGAAAACAAATGTGGAGGAAAGCTTCAACCACTGAAGAAGATGGACCAAGAAATGCAGTAGGTGACACCTCATCCCATGGATCTGGTGACATCACCACCCCTGCCTAAAGATGAACAAGTAAGTATGGAACTACACTACACCAAGTCATATTTTGCATCAGTTCCATTATACAAATTGATACATAGTCAAATCTACATGAACAAATATGCATATTATGTTACTTGTTACAATTCTGAGAAATCAACCCTGCTAGTAAACACATACTGAAATTCATCGGTGAATATAAAGGATGAGTTGTTTACACTTACCAAGAATTGTCGGTCAACACATAAAATGACTAAGTTGCTAATGTAACCTGACACCTATGGGTAAGAAAGCAAAGTTATAAAGTTGTCTTGACACAACACCAATATCTGTCAGTAAAAGCAACAATCTCAATAGCCACCCCGAGCATCTTGTCAACACTGAGAATGTTATTTGAAAGTCTTCTCAAAAAACTTCGTCTTCATGAACTGACGATTTGTTGAGCATTTATGACATACTTAGGGAAAAAGTCTATAAATAATCGACAGGAGAACTTCATTTTGCACACGCGATTTGAGAAGAAAAAGCAAAGCAAAAGTAGAGCAAAAATATATCATATAGTAGAGAAACCTCAACTCGATCCAACTCACTCCAAATAGATCACTCACCAACCACATGGATCGAAGTAATTACCAAGCGCACCGAAGAACTCTATTATCATTTACAGAAAATCCCTAAATTCAAAATACGATGGAAACCACTTCAAGAGCCATGAAATTGAAGAATGATAAGAAGAATGTAGTTAAGTTAATAAGAACAACACTTGTTTGGAACCCAAATACAAGATATGCCCAGAGATTGCATTGCAACACGATGATTCTGGTGCATTTTCAAAAATTCCACTTAGGGTTTTGTTGATAGAAGATGTAAGGTCTTACATTCAATGCAAGATCAAGGAAATGGGTGATATAGAGATAGACCAAGCTTACAAGAAGTTGTGTGATGATCAAGGAAACCTGAAAGAAGAACACAAACATTTGCAAGTTAAAGGGATAACTAATGCCCTATATTTCCTGAGGGTTTTTGAAACTGACTGGATTAGGTTAGTTTTGAGTAGAATGCACGACCATAAATTATGGTTGGATGAACCTAAGAAGATCACTAAGGATGTGTTACATACTATAACTAGTTACCCCATAACCGACAAGCCTAAGGCACAGAAGCATCCCTCCTGGCAAGAAGTTGAAAAACTCACAAATGTTGTGTGGGATAATGGAGGTCTTAAAGTGAACACCATCACTAATGAGGAACTAAGGGTTGGTGCACGTGTAATAGGTTACAAGATCTTCCAAGAAAGAAGGCTAAACAACATTGCATCACCAGCAGTAAGCACAGCTTATAATATTTTCACAAAGGGAATATAGATGTATCTATGTGAGATCCTATGGAAGCAACTTGAAAATAATATGACAACAAGCAGGTCTGCAAAGACTAACACATGTAAGTTCGGTTCACTCATCATGTGTATATTATTTTACTTTCAAGAATACTTTCCTTCAGTAGGCAAATTAAAATGGGATACTACAAAACCAGTCACATTATAGATTAGTGAACTTATCAAGTCACTAGGTGATAATTTTGATTCAGTGATGACTGAATACTTCCTTGACTTCAAGGAAAATATGATGGAAAGAGTAAGGATCCTTGAACAATTGATTTAAAAACATAGGGATGAAATATGTTTTATGGTGGATACAGATTTCATTCATATTAAACCAGTTGTACCAAGGACATCCTGCTCAGCACTTCTTGACTATGAGATTAACATAGATCAAGTAACTAATGCAATTGATGCCTTGATAAATGAGCCAATTGATAGTAAACAACCAATATTTGGAACTTATGAAGAGGCTAAGTCTAAGATAAAAATAGGCCTAGTCATCAAGAAGAGTGTCAACAAGAAGAACAAAATGGTCAAGAATCTTGAAAAGATTTTTTCAGTCAATGAGGAGGAAAAAGAACAAAAAGAGGAAACCGAGGAATAGGGTACCATTGGTGAAGGACAAGATGAGCAACAATCATATTCTGAGGCCACTAAATCTGACACACCTCCACCTCCTACAAAGAAACCAAGAACCATAGCAGCTCAAAGGGAAAGGAGTCAAATAATAAAAGCCACTACACCTCTCAAGAAAGGTCAAGTGAGGACCTACAAGAGGAAGCAGCAAATAGAGAAACAAACACCTAAAAAAAGGAGGAAAAGACTAGTCAGGACCAAAGCTGCCATAGAAGATTCTAAAGAGGATGAGATTGATGTAAATAATAAAAGTTTTATCACTAGAACAATTGATGAAATTGTTGAGTCAATTTCTACAATAGGTACAATGACTAATAGGAAAATTAGACAGTGGGAGAAACATGAGCCAGAAGACCAACATAAGATATAAGATGCAATAATCAGGGTAATGGTCAAGTTCAAGTACGTACCAGCAGAATTTATAGGCCAAATACCCAAAGAACTAGGTGATAGAATTTCACAACAATGGTCATATGCTATACACACAAAAAAGGAAGCAAGGGAGAGGGTACTTGTCACACTTATGCCTCCCAAATCAAATATGGAAGAAATCAAAGAAATAATGAAGAAGCACTCAAGTAAATTTGTAGCAAAAATTAGAGCTTACAAAGTGCTAGAAGATAAATTTATAGACCTGGACAACATGACCGAGGCCAAATGGAGACAACTCCTAGATCTACCTGTAGAGTCAAAAAGTTGTGAGAATAAATTACTTCTCACCAACACACCTCATGTAGAGGAGGAGAAAGATAAGGCAAGTCATAAGCACATTTCTTTGGATAGTGTAGATAATAATGAGCCCATTGGCTTAGACGAAGTCATGGATGATCTTGAAATTCAAGACATCACTCATTATGACTCTGATAAAGATCCACAAAAAGAAGATGATGTAATATTTATCTCTCTTAAGGATCAAACCAAGAAACAAGAATTGGAGACAAAAAGAAACAACCACATGGATGTTGATGATGAAATATGACCAGACACATCAATTATTGACATCACAGGAATGGACCCTGTCGATCAACTACAAAAAGATGAAGATGTCACTGCTCAACATGATCAAATAGATGAGCAAGAAACACTTCTAGATGTAGCTCAAGTAGGGACACAGAATAACATGCCATTATTGATTAAGGTAATCAATATGCTAGAACGAAATGAAGAGTCAAATGCAGCAGATTAAAGCATACCCGAGGACAAGGGTGATGTGGAAACAAAAGACACATCATATAAACCAAAGGGTACAACTATAGAACAAGCTGCAACCAATGATCAGAAAGACAAGTCTACTAATCAGAATAAAGAAGAGGATAAACAAGTAGAAGAAGAAAAGAAAAAGGACAAGAGAGAAGAAGCAAAGATAGATGAATAGGAGAAGAAAATGGAAGATAAATCTACAGAAACACCCAAGGTTGATGGAGAGACATCTTCACCTAACCGAAAGGTGAACTTGGAGCAGAAAACACAAGAAGCTTCATCTACAAAGCCTTCACCAAGCACCTCAAAGAAGACAATTGAACTAGCAATGGTAGTTCATACATCTGCTTCTACACAAATCTCAAGGAAGAAGAAGAGCAAGAATAAGAATCCAGTCAGACTGGATAAAATTATTGAGATTCCAGTTTGTGTTCCTAGGACATTAGATCCAACTAAATTAACAAAGTATGCAAGACTTTGTGAAAGGAAATCCATGCAGGACAAGTTGAGAAAAGCCACCAAAGAAGCAAAGGTACTTGAATTTGCATGAGATATACTTCAACAAATTGTACCTGATATAGATGTTGATCAAAAAACCCCAATACTTGATCAATTAGTGGTTCTCACAGATGCAATCACATCTCAAAACATATATGTTGAGAAGGCTATGGAGGATAGACTTGAAAAGAAGTATGAATTCAATCTAAAAGAAAAGATAAGCCAAGAAGTGGCATTGCAAAAGGTAAAGCTTTCTGAACTGGTTAGAACACTAGACCCAATAATCTTAGAAGCTATAACCTTGATACAAAAATTATGTATGTTAGATCAACTCACGAAGGAGTATAATGAAAAGATAGCACAGATAGATGTTGATCTTCAAAAAAGTACACAAAGTCTCACGAATAGTGAAGAGGCAATCAAATTGCATAATGAACAGCTAAAGCAAGCTCGAAAGCTGAGACAAGACATTCAAATTGCAGAAACAAAGTTCAGAGATGAGGTGAATGAGCTTCAAGCACAACTATTATCAACACTCTCATTACTGCAAAGTCATATGACAGAGGCAAGAGAACTTATTGCTACCCTAGAAATGTTTGTCCTAGACAACATTTATGATATGCATGCCTGAATCAAGCAAGAGAACATGGCACTAGAACTCCTCAAAGAAAAATGGGAGAAAATGCTCGAAGATATCAAGAATACCCACTCCCACATTCTTGACACATTGTAAGTTACACATTTTTGACAACTTAAAAGTTGTACATTTTTGTCATGAGTATCAAATAAAGGGGGAAATGATATGTAGAGTCAGTCAACAGTAAAAGGGGGAAATGAAAGGAGGAAATGATTTGTGCAATTAGTCATTTGGAAGAGGAAAGAACATAAAAAGGAATGTATAGCATAGAGGCAAGTATACATGCACATATACTTATGCTATACCGATGCATACAGTTAGGGGGAGTCATATAATGACAAGGATATATACATGGTGTACATACTAAATCATTTAGTATTATGCACATATCATTTTGTGATACTAATGTCAAAGGGAGAGACTTAAGACATTATATTTTTCCATTAGTATATACAAGGAAAAACATGTTGAACACCATCGGTTTATACTACACCAACAGACAGGGCATAACACTACCTCACGCCAAGGTTACTAATACTGCCAAGTACAAAGGATCCTGAAAAACACTATTCAGTGTTACCCGATGACAAAAAGGACAAGGGAACCCGGTGAGTAACCAACAGTGCAACCCGATGAAATAATCAAAGAGATGAACCCAACAAATGAAGGGAACCCGAAAATCAGTTCAGTGAAGGAATGCCGATAGACTTTCAGTTCACACCGATGATCAAGAACCGACAGTCAATTACATCCCACAAAAAGTGGATCTGACTTTCCATGTCAGACAAATCACTAAAGTTTTGTATTTAGCTTCTTGATTTGTTTTAAATCCATTACGTGCGGAGAAAGAAATGTAATTATTCTTGTTTTGATCAGTATAACTATTTTAAAACATGCAAACTAAAGGATCAAGGTCAAGTTGTATACCTTTGATCAAGAGTTAACATTGTAATGTGTGATTCTAGAATAGGTAAAATACTTGTATAAATAGATGCTCAATCAATTGTGAACATGTTGTTCGATGATGATTTTAGCCACTAAAATCATCTAAGGATCAGACAAGAGAATTCACACAACAGGACAGACAAAGATCAAATCAGTTGTCAAGAACAGAACATAGGCTACCGACGAGAAGGAAAAGGTATTAATCAATCACTATAGGTGATATTCATATTCTGTGAGCTTTAAAGGATCTGTAATCAGAAATTATAGATTTCTTAAAGTTAGGTCAAACATATTCTACACATTTAACAAGTGGGGTACACTTAAGAAATCCTTTCAAGGAGGGTAGACTTAACAGTCCTATTGTAAATCTCTTAATCGAGTGCACACTTCATTAGTGTTGCTAAAAGATATTAGCATATTAGATCCTATCAGGTCTCTACATTAATACTCCTAACATAGTAGATCATTAGAAGTGATCAATTGTGAGCCTTTACCGGCTCCCTTCCATTCTGTAGATAGTGAAGTATTGTGGGTGTCATCCCCACCGCAGTTTTATGTGTTTATTATTTTCATGAATGTTTCTATGAATGTTGCATATAATTAAGTTTATGAATTAATACTACATACATAATAAAGAACATCATATATGGTCGATAATACAGTAAAGATTGTTTACTAATGATGAAAGGTGAAAAGCGTTAAAAGTTTTAGAGGTACTGATTCACTCCTCCCCTCTCAGTACTACTTCCCATTAATCCCAACAGGAGTGATCCAGAAAATTCCCATGATTCAACAACTTAGCCTGTAACTTTGCTTCTCCATTTTCATTTCCTTTTTTCCCCTCTCCATTGTTTTGGTTGTTGGATATTTCCTCAAATCTACAAGATTTGTATTTTTTTTGGTTGTGATAGTTCCAGATATTGAGGATTTGAACTGATAAGAATTTGATTGGGGTGGGGATGAGGGTATAAGATGGGAGTTTTACATGTTCTTTTCAAAATGGTTGTTCGCACTTTTTTTCCCAAATGTAAATAGGAAGTTGAATGGCTGGAGATTTCAGTTGAAAAGAATCCAATCAATGAATGTTGTGTTTTTATAATTATAAAATAGAGTATCTTTTCTTTAGAGACTTCCCTTATGATTTGTTTGTTAAGCTTAGGTAGAAGAAAACAAAGTGAATAAAGAAAAATAGTGCATAGATGGAAACATGAGATGTTAATATATAAGAATGTTTGGATGATAATGAAAAAATTTGTGAGGAAAAAATTTAGGAGTATCATATGGCAAAACAATTTAGGAATATAATGGTAAAGCACAATGATCTTTCATATTTTCATGGGGTTCAGGACAAGTATGTTTCTAAAATCATTGAGTATACACACAACTTGCATCATGGAGATCATGAGTCACCTTTGAGGGAGATTCAATTGAGCATACACCTAGTGGATATAGATATAGAAGAGGTTCTTAGAAATGTTGAAAATATGACAAAAAACTATGACATTTATTCTTATTTTTGCAACAACAGTTCTAATCATAAGGTAGCACCCATGTCACATGAAGGTAATGATGTTGTTACAAGAAAGAAGATGTTGAAGGTCAAGCCCCTTCATGTGAAAGGATGATTGTAAGCTCAAAAACTGACATGAAATTTCAAATGCCATGAAAGGTATAGGAAGGAATTTAAGGTTGGAAAGTCAAGATGCAAGTCAAATGCAAACACAAGGTGATTTTAAGAGAATATGAAAATTTGAAAGTACAAATTCATGAAGAAGGATTAAGGCCAAGCCATCAAGTTAAAAGTTATTTCAAGTACAAGTAGTTTTAAGAACACTTCAATGAGAATATTTCCAAGACAAAGAGGATGGAAAGATGGAGTTCAAACAAGATAAACATGTTATGTTGGCACACCTTCATTAACAGAATTCTAGTTATTCCAAGTGGAAAGAGAATTACATTTAATGTATTACACCTACTGATTTTTCTCATTGATCAATCCTTAAAAGGATATGTATTGAAAAAATATAATTTTTTCATTGGGCCATGGATAGGTTAATTGGTTGACATTTAATTCTTGTAAGTGGTAGTTAGGGAAAAACCCTAATTAGGGTTGTGTTGACATAATCTTGGTTATTAACTTCAAATCAATCTGGGTTGTTCATTGTACTTGGATCCTTTATATAAGAATTGCTCAATTCATTTGTAAAGAAGAGAAGAATGCATATAAAATCCTTTGTAGGTGACAATGAAAATGATTCCAAAGACAACATGTCATAATAAATATGAGAAATAATGACTTATATAGTCATCTTGAGAAAAATAATATGGGACAAGGTCATTTCCAAGTAGTTCATTTGGGAGACAGCGTCTAGGGTTGATCACTTGATGCAGTAACAACAAGAGGACACCATGCCGCTGTAAAAAAAAACATCAAATAGTGACCAACATAAATGAAATTAATAATAAGACATGAAGAACCACAGTAAGTTTAGAAGCATTAAAACCACGGTAAGTTTAGAAACATTAAAACCTTAAGTATGCCAAGATAGTGAAAGAAAAACCACGGTTCATGTCAAATATACAAAATATCTATAATAAAAAATAGCTTGAAGTTTTTACCAATCCGCGCACAAGTCACGACATGTGACAGTTCCAAACTCATTCAATAAGGGTTTCTTATACCAAACCATAGCCTCGAAGCCCAAAAATGATACATATCTTTAAAAATACAAAGGCTATCATTGCAGATAGAGATAAAATATGCATAGAAGAAACCCTTTTTTATTTCTATATGATGATACAGATTGTAAAAAAAGAAACAAATTTTTAAAAAAATATATGTGGGTTCAAACATTAAGGTCACGATGAAATCACAGTCGACCAAAAACTATGCAAATATTTCATTTCATGACAGAAAGAAGATGTTTTCTGCATACAAAAGGATGTACCTATGAATTCTTGGTATGTGTTGTATTTACCACTATTCATGGCTTCACAACATTCAACTTCCAAGGAATGGGGTCGGCTTTCACGCATAGAGCTATGTCCTTTGGGGCACTACTTTTGAGGGATAAAATTAAATTAAATTTGATCATCTATCTTTTTTTTTTAAATGTGTGTTTGAAACTATCAAAATTGTGACGGTATTAGGAAAAAAATTTTAAAAACACCAATTTCATAAAATTTACCCCTCTGTCGGAAAAGAGGCCCAAATGTATTAGTGATTGCATGGTTAATCTACAATATTCAGTTCATTTTTTTAGAGTAAACACAATAATACTTGTTCTTGAGAAGCTCTACTTCTTGTTATAATTCCTCTATTATTATCTCCAATAATCATATTTTTTGAGTGGTTTGTGTACATACCTTGGGGGTTTTAATGTAGATTCCAGATTCTTCTTTGTCTCTTCTTCTTTCTTATCTTCTATTCCTTTGTCATCAAATTCATCAGATTCATATCTGGTAAGTTTGTGATAATTTCTATGAATATGTTCATCAACTTTCACTTTCGCACTTTCAACTATCTTTTTCACTCTCTTGTTATAACATTGGTAGGATTTTCTCTTTGTAGAGTATCCTAGAAATATGCCTTCATCAGCTCTATAGTTAAAATTTCCAAGATTGTCATCATCTCTATGAATCTGGCATTTACTTCCAAACATTATGAAGTACTTTACTATTGGAGCTTTTCCATGACATAGTTCATATGATGTCTTTCTATACTTCCTTAAGAAAAGTACTCTATTAAGAGTGTATACTGCTATGTGTATAGCTTCTCTCCAATAAGCCTATTTCTTTGATCATTGTTCTAGCTACTTATTGAGCTGTCTGGTTCATTCTTTCTACTACACCATACTGTTGTGGTGTCCTAGGGGTAGATAATTTTATTTTAATGCCATGTTTCTCACAAAAATTGTTGAATTTATCAGAAGTCAACTCTCCTCCTCTATCAGATCTTAGACACTTGATTTTTCTATCTATTTCATTCTCGACCATTTCCTTGAATATATTGAATTTTTGTAATGCCCCTAATTTTTCTCTTAGGAATTCCTCCCAATTTAATATGGAATAATCATCAATTAAAGCATGAAATATCTCTCACCTTGTAATATTCTTGTTATAGTGAGACCACATAGGTCAGTGTGTACTAGATACAATAGTCTAGTAAATGATTATTCTTTTCCTCTAAATTGTTCTCTTGTCCACTTTCCTTCTTAACATCCTCTACAGATAATTTTGTCTGGTTTGGTCGATCTTGGAGAATATCTAACTACACTTTTGAACTTATCCTTACCAAATTTTTGAAGTTGATGTGACACATTCTCTGGTGCGAGAGCCAACTATCATTAAACTATGATAATAAGAATATCTTTGTATCTCCTTCTAGTTGATACATGTTTCCACTTGTAATTTTCTTGATTGCAATAATAGTTTTATATCTCTTACGGATTTCACAGCCATCATCCTAAAATACAACATTATACCAATTTTTGTACATATGTCCAACACTCAAAAGATTATGATATAAACCCTTCACATAGTAAATATTTTCAATGTTATGTTTTCAATCAAAAGTAATAGAACCAATTACAACAATTTGTTCTCCAAACTTTAAAAAAACCACCATCATATTTCTCAATTTTTACAAACTTACTTTTATCATGAGTCATATGATTTGAACATCCACTATCAATCAATCATTCATCTTTATTTCTTCTAACATGTAATGTAGTTTCACTGTGAACATTATATTCTAGAAAAAGACTAGATATATCAAATCTAGGTTCATAATTTTTAACCAAAAATAAACAATCTTCTTCATCTGATTCATCATCTAATATATTGACATTTTCATTGAAATAATATGCCTTCTTATTAAATATTTTAAAGTTTTGTCTTGTTTCTTTTTCTAGACACCTAGTTGGTAAATGAAAAATATTTCCACACCTACAACATTTAAGAGGTAACATACCTTTATATTTGCTGGTACCTTTCTTTAATTTTCTTGTAAAGTTTGCCTTCAACTCAACTGAACTGTTACTATCAGGATCATCTTATTTATTTGTGGCTTTAAAGGTTTTTTCATATTTTTCATTTTCTTTTCTAAATTTCATCATCTCAAAAGTGTTCAAAGTGCCAAAGAGTTTCTCCCTGGTGAATTTCTTCGAATCATAAACTTCCTCAATATTTGAGATCTTATAATTATAGCTTTCGGGTAAAGTCATCAGAATCTTCTGCATAACATCTTCATCTATCAGAGTGCCTCCTTCATTGTTGACATCATTTATTACATTTTCAACTCTATGAAAGTATCTTTCTATATATCCACCTTCTTCTGTTCTCAATTTTTCATAACTACGCTTAGCAATCAACTTCTTTAATAATTTGACTCTATCATTTCCTTCATAGATCTCTTTCAAATCTTCCCAAACTTCATAAGCAGTGTTAAATGAGATAACTTTTATTAACTCAATTTTTGATAAAGCACTGTAGATGGCATACCTCACTTTTTCATTCTCTTCATAGGATGAAATATCATCTACAATAGTAGGACCATTTGTTGGTACAACATATTTTTTTTCAACAACATTCCAAATATTGTAGCTCAGGGAAATCAAGTAAACTCTCATTTGTACATTCCAAAAAATCTAGTCAAATCCATCAAACACAAGAATTGTCAGTTTGTGCACCAGCGGTTCTACCTCAAGAAGTTAATCTCTACTTTGAGGAACCAAATTTTGATTAATTAATGAATATGTGATGGAGATGATGAAGACCGAGTGATACCGAGTATCACGATTGTAGAAATGGTTAGATCAGTTGTTGTTTTTTTATTAATGTCAAGCAATTGATTAATTTTATTTTTATTTTTTTACTATATCTTAAGAGGAGAAGTTAAATGGGTGACAAATATAGATCATAAAATGATGAAGTAATGATGTTAGAGTTGCTTTCTACTATATATTTTATGTTATCAAATCGGTACATTCAATTGATCAAGTCAGGAGATGAAATGAATTAAGTTATGACTGAAAGAGATAGTTTACTGAGCTACACTGAGTTAGTCGGTAGAATATTATGTGATTAATTTATAGTTACTAAGCACTAAGCACTAAGAATGAGTTAGACATTGAGCAGTGAATAAGTCAGTTACTGAGTTGCAAAGGAAATTTTACCAAGTACAATATACTGATATTAAATGATGATGAAATCAAATTTAATGTGAAACAATGATGAGATGGATGAGGAAATGAATTAAATGAAGTTTTTTACAAGATCTATGAATGGTAAAATTCAATGTGAAGATCTAAGGAAAAGATCAAGCGGTTAAATAGAAAAGTGAAAGTTCCAAGAAAAATTACAAGTTCCAAGGTAAAAGTGATTTGGTTTACCGAGTTGAGTAATTTGAAGAAGATGATAGAATGATTGAGTGCAAAGGAAGGAGAATCAAATTAAGGAGATTAAGAGGCAAAATTATGTTTATATAAGAAAGGAGAATTACACTCAGTGTAAGGCTACTGGAAAATTGAAAAGAGAAGGAAACAAGCTGAAGAACAACATTTACCGAGTAGAACAGACAAAGTTAGATTGAAGAACCTACAGTCTGAGAAAAAGATCAATGGAATATGTCATGTCAGTATTCAATTGAGCATAAAGGATTTGATCCAATCATAGTGAGTTTCCAATTTTTATAGATCAAATTTTATTGTTGCTTATTGAGATTTGTAACAAAGAAATATCTTAACCGCGTGGATTTAACCGTCCTCTTTATAAAACTTAGACTTTGGTGACATTCCAAAAGAGTGTTTGAAGACTTGTAATAAGGCCATTCCTAATAGGGTGAAGATCTTAATAGATTTGAGGTAAATCCCCTAACAGGGCCAAATTTAGCAAATGTGTTTGTAATCTTTAACAAGATAAGTTCTTAACCGACTTCAGAAGGGTACATTTTTATTATGGGTTACAATTCCCATAGAGGTTTTTCCCAAATTGGATTTCCTCGTTAAATCCTATGTCAACTAAGTTATATCATGTGTTAATGAGTTAATCTGATGTTTCTAAGTTTGAATTATTGACTTTATCTCATGTTATTTAGTGAATTGGTTATTTATTATATTTAGTACTTACCGAGTGAATCAGTGAAGTTCAGTTTTAAAGAATTTAAGTTTGATTTGTCTCATTCACCCCCATCTGAGTGGGACCAAAAATTGGTAAGAGAGCATTGCTACTCTGAAGCGATAAGTTTAAAGGACTTGATTTCATATCTAAAGATGTATAAGAGGGAAGCACCAAAGCTGAATAGGGATCATTTCTCTACATGGAAAAGTAAAATGAGGTTGCATGTGTCTAGAGTAGGAGAATATGCACTTTACTATCTTAAGAATGAATATGTAGCACCAACTACTGCACCTTTGAATATCAGTGAGAAAAGACAGAAACATGAACACACACAAGCCATGATTGAGATTGCTTCTACACTTACCGACCAGGAATATGATGAGCTTGATGGTTGTACTATTGTGAAATAGATGTGGGATAAGATTGTTTTGACCTATGGTGGATATCAGCATGTTCAGAAGGCTAAAGCAGAAAGTTTAAGAGAGAAATTGGACTCTATTAGGATGAAGGAAGGAGATAACATAATACAATATAGTACAATACTTAAGGAGATTGTTAATTCTATCAAAGGAGTTGGTGGTATCTGTTAGGGAGGTTGGATGAATCACTCACTGATTCATGCTCTTAGTCTTATCACAAGACTTCTAGGGTGTCTTCACTACACTCCTTCACACCTATAGGACCCTCAACCAATGTTGATCCCCTGGTTACTTTAGCCAACCCAAATAACAACAAAGTTTCAATCTACCAAGACTCATACTTGGTGCATTCTATCTTTTCTTTCTCTTGCCCTTATTCCACATTAAAGGCTTGCAACCTCCATATGCATAATTATTCCTTAAAGAGGTGTGGAGGTGTCACAAAACATGTTAATTTTCTCCACTATTGGTGTTAGGATTCCCACCTAGTTCAACCTTATAGTTGATTTCTCCAATCTTTCACAAAACAGGGCTAATAGGCTAGTAGCCCTATTAGGCCTCCTACTCTGAGAAAATAGGTATTTTCTCTCAACTCCTTCGAAGGAAACCTGAAAATTTTCTTAGGATTATTGGAAAAAATTTCAAACCCTCAAGGATTTTTGGGGTCTTGGGGTCACAACCTTTCGTACTATACCCTAACTTAAAATGAGTGGTTTTAAGGGTTTTCTAGGCTTTCTCTGGCTCCTGACAGAGATGAAGTGAATTAATCCATAAAATGGATTGGTGTAACCCTCTCCTTACCAAAGCATGGAAAGAATCCAAAATTCAACTTCCAAAAGGAATTACAACTCTAGTTATCCACCTCTACAAATGGTGCTCTCTGCACTTTGGTCTTCCCTAGCTGGGCTCACCACTGGCTCGCCTAGGGAAATAATTTAAAAATCATTCATATACAATTGAGTGCCAAGATCCTGCACAATATATGTACATGGATTCTATTCACTATTCCCAAGAGGCTGTACCAAATGGAAGGTGGGAAAGTGGATTAGACCTCCATCTTTGCACACTACCAGGATTGAACCAGTGACAATGTCAAATCAAAAACTATTTACAAAGAACACAAAAATAAAGGAACAAATAACTATGAAAAAACCTACTCTAAGAAATTCATGAGTTACAATGTAAGATCTAATCCATTAACTACCTAATGTTGCAAAGATAACTGAATTTGTACACAAAAACAACACAAACACTTAATTGCTTCCAAATTTTGTTCGTACAAAGGATGTCCACCATTGCTCAATGGTAAATCCTCTTATGTAGGGTGGTTACTTATTTATTTATATCTTAGGGATATTTTCCATCGGGTTCTCAAAACTTGACAATGTTGTCCGAGCAACATTTTAAAGTTGCAAAATGCAAATTTTATAACTTTTGACAATTTCTTGCAAAACCAACTTAATGAGTTCCAATGCTCACCAAACCTTACCAAAAGATCTAATAATGGCTGAAAAATTATTCTAACCCATCCTAGACCCTACTAACATCATGCTAACATCATCCATCTAATTTTTCAAATCAGGAGGCTTTACAACTTTCTACCCCCTAATTGCAACTTACCAAAAAGGTCCTAAAACTCTAAAGACCAAACCCTATTGTACCTTCTACCATGGTCAACATGAACTTAAAGAAAACATAAAAAATACCTAAAGGCTTACACACACCAAAATGAAATAGGATTTATTGAGTAACCCAAAGGTTCTCCTACACCAGTATCATAACAGAGGATGATGTTACAAGCAAAATGGTGATAACTCTGCTACTGAGTTATGCTGAGATCTATACCCCAGAAGAAATTTTCATTGGATGCCACCATTGGTAAGTTAATTTCATTTGAGTTAAATGATTTTTTCAATAGTGTGCCTATTATTTATAAGATTGAATCTACATTTAAGTCTACTTTAAAGATTGGAAAGGCTACGGAAGCTACTGCTAGAGATGGTTATTGAGAAGTGCTAGTGAAAAATTTTATAGTTGCATTGAAGGACTTGAAGAGATATTTATTTAGTGTGATGAGAATGAAAGAGAATTTGAATCTTTTTTGGCTATAAGGATACAAAGAAGCAAACAAAAATACCGAGGTAAGTTACCCTTGAAATGTTTTAATTGTGATAAAATCTGTCACTTTGTATCTAATTGCCCAGAGAATGATAAGGAGGAAAAGAAAGATAAGGACAAGAGAGAAAATAGATTCAGGAGACACAAATACTACAAAAACAAAGTTAAGAAATATTTTTATATTTCTAATGAAGGACAAAGTGATGATGATTCTATTGAGAGTAATGAGGAAAAAGAAGTTGTGTATGTTGTTATAAAAGATCATTCTGATGAAGAAGAACCTAGAGCCCTAATATCACAAGTAAGTAAGAATGAAACATGGATTATAGATAGTAGTTGTTCACATCACATGACTGGTGACACACTTAAGTTTATTTCCTTGGAAAAGCATGATAGAGGCTATGTTAGATTTGGTAATAATGCTCCATATCCTGTGAAAGGAAAATGATCTATAATTCTACTGAATAACACAAGATGTGATGATGTTTATTGGGTTGAAGGATTAAAGTATAATCTATTGAGTATTGTACAACTAAACAATATAGGTCACTGACTAGAATTTCAATATAGAAGAGTGAAAAAATTTGATGAGAAGAACAATCTAATTGCTACTCAAGAACAATCTAAAGGTAATCTATTTTATCTTGATACTTCTATGAAGATTTTCCTATTTGATAAAGTTGAAGATGTTTGGTTATGGCACAAAAGGCTTTGTCATGTTAATTTTGACAACTTAATCAAACTGAGTAAGAAGAATAGAGTAAGAGGACTACAAAAACCTAAAAAACTAAAGAATGCTATATGCAGAGATTTTTAGATGGGTAAGATTACTAAATCTAGTTTTGCAAGCAAGAATTATGTTACACAAGGAAATTTGGATTTAGTTCATATAGATTTATGTGGACCGATGAGAACTCAAAGTTATTATGGAGATAGATATTTTATTTTATTTGTGGATGATTATTCAAGAATGATGTCTATAATGTTTTAAAAATTAAAATATGATGCATTTCAAAAGTTTAAGTGGTATAAGGCCCAAGTTGAAACATAAACTGGAAGATAGTTGAAATGTCTGAGATCCAACAGAGGAGGTGAGTTTACTTTTGATGAGTTAAAATTATTTTGTAATGACAATGGAATCAAGAGATAGTTGGCAACACCGAGGATATTGTTTTGTAATGAGTTTACTTCTGATGAGTTTACATTGTTTTGTAATGAGAATGGAATCAAGAGAAAGTTGTTAGAATTAATCTTTCCTTAGTATTTTATATTAAATATAAACCAATGTCATGTCTCATATTTGTAATTCCTTTAATAAGGAAATTAGTTTATTCCTCCTTATGAGGATTCTCACACATGACACACACCTAATGTGAATGTGGCACTCATAGAGTATGGGAGTTACATGCAAAATCCTTCACTCATCTCTACTTAAGAGATGCTTCTCACACACTTCTTAGGGTTCTAAGGTTGGTTCTCACAAGTTGGTTCTCAAGTTGTATTCTTCTCTTTTCTTCTCTCATTTTCATTCTTGTTATATTGTAATTAACTCTCTCTCTCTCTCTCTCTCTCTCTCTCAGCTTCTTGCCTCATTCATATTATATGCACAAGGGGTTTTCATAGTTTTCCCCTTTCAAAAACATTGTCTTAGTGTTGATCTTGAGCTTCTTGGTGCTTTTGGTGAAAGTTCTTGAATTGCCATTCTTTCACTTGGTTATGGTAAAATTATTATTCTTGAAACTCTCCCTTGGATTCTTTCCTTTCCTAATATCTATTTTTTATATTAATATTTCTAACATAGTATTAGAGCTACTAACAATCCTTGTTTGAGTGTTTGCAGGTTTTCATGATCTAACTTTTGTTTGAGGGTTTGCAAGTTTTCTTTTTAAAATTTATTTTTGGTTTAGATGGTTTACCACCAAACCTAGTGTTAGCACTTGCAAAAAAATTCTTGGTTCCATGTCTCTGCAATTTTTTTTGGTCTCTGTCCTAAACCCTAAGTCTTGTTGAGTATTTTTCATGCTAAAACTTCAATCCTTCAAAGACTTGTTCTAATTTCTCATTGCCTTTTTCAGGTCACTTAAAATATTTTTTATCATGTGCACTTTTGCCTAAACCTTTATCTCCTATTCTCACAACCAGGGCTGAATATTCTTGTTCATCTGGCAACTTGGCACAAGATCTTATCTCTCAATCTCCAAATGATATAGAATATGCTCTGTTATTTTGGAGATCAAGCATAGACCCTAGATGTTGTTTTGATCAGAGGGTTCACTCTATATATCATGATGTAACTATGGTCAAGACAAGCATTGGGAGATTTAGGGATATCCTTATCTCTGAACCTTGTTATTTAACAAGATTCAAGACAGGGTTTGCAATTTTTTCTTGGTCGCGTGATCTCGAAATGTGACTCATGTTAAGTAATTTGTTTAGTGATTCAGAGACACAGTTATCTCTGAATCTCCAAATTTCATCAGGGTCAAGAATGATTAGTTCAAGGCTGAGTCATTTTTGTTGACAAGGGATCGTGACCTTTAATCAAGACCGAGATCTATGGCTCACATTTAATCTTTGAATCAAAATAGGGTAAAGATAACTTACCGAGACTTGGATATTTTCTTGGTCACTGAATCTCATGATTGAACTTGGTTTAATTTCTTTGCTCAGATATTTGACAAGATTATGCCATTTTTTATAAGGCAGACAAGATCAAAGGTTTATTGCATGATCTCGGAACAAACCAAGGGTTAGTAAATTTATCTGGCGATTTAGAGATTGCCTTATCTCTGAATCTCAAAATCAAACCATGGTCAAGATTTTCACTTGGAGGTTACGAGATTTCCCTTTATCTCATCATCTTGGAATGGAATTGGGGTTAAAGAAAATATCTCAAGATTTTGCATTGTCTGTCGATTCAAATCAAGATGTGCGGCTAGCACTAGATTGCCAAATCATAGTAAAAGTCTTCCTTTCTTTCAAAGATCTGGTGCTGATCATTGATATCTTTCAGATCATGCGGTGTGTGTGTGATCTTGGAATGAGACCAAGGTTAAAGAATTTATCTAGAAACCTTGAGATTTCCTTAGTCGTGGAATCTCTAGATGAACCTGTGGTCAAGACAGTTAAGTAAAGCTCTATTCAGAGTTTGCAAGGATAAAGTAAGATTCATTGATCGAGGTGAGGATCTATGTTTGTCATTGAATTGCTAGATAAAGTCAAATTCAACCAAGGTATTCAGAGATGCAGCGAGGATCGTCGATTGAGTATTCATCTTGTGGTTGTCGCTCACTCTCCAAATATAACTAGAATTAAGGAATGTAATCAGCAACTTGGAGATGCAAAGGAATTCAATACCCGATGTTAAAGATGAGTCAGAGGCAAGTTAGAGGAAAAGATCAGATGAGATACAAATTTGATGATGGGCACTTTCCCTCAATGTCCAAGATGAAGATTTTTAATGTTCAAGGCAATGCACCATGATGACACCTAGAAGGATCTAGGTCAATGCTCGGATAACTTGAAGAAATCTACGACTATGTTTTAAACATAAGATGAGACTTGATCTCAGTCATCCAAGTCATTTTCCATGCCACCTGTGACCATTATAACTAAAATTAAAATATTTAAATCTTATTCTCTGAGGGTTTCATGGTGGTGGACTCAGTTTTTTTGCAGAGCCATTAATACTGCGATCTAATCTTTTGAATCCGCTTTGCACAACTGTTGAACATTGTAGGGATTGAAAAATGACATGGAAAGATGCATTTATGTATAGACTTGACATATAGGGGTTTCTATATCATATGGATAGATGTATATAGTGGCCCCTCGTCTCTTCCACATTTATGTTCAACTTCTCTCCGTGTCATGCCTTAGAATTTCTTTCACCTCGATGAACTATGCTCACATCCATGGGGTAGGGAAATCAATTTCAGATCAGATTTGCTCAGATTGAAGAGAGAGAGAGAGAGAGAGAGAGAGAGAGAGAGAGAGAGTTTCAACTTGATCACAGAATTTAATGCTTGCATTGATTTTTTGTAAACCCTAACCCTAAATGGTCTGAAGCTTATTGCATTCATGAAAGGGCTTGAAAAATGGGAAAGTAGAAAGAATTAGGCCTATACTTGTTTGTAGTCTAAGATATACCAAATGTTTTTCAGATTGTATTGAGACATAGTAGAAAGTTGTATGATCTTTTACATATTGTCTTATTTTGTATTTCCTTGTCATATTGTTGCAGAAACAAGATTTCATTCTACTTAATATAAGTCTTCTCAGATTTTGAGTCTCTCCTTTGTGTTATCTATTGAGTTGTAAGTTTTCTGGCTTACTGTATGATTTTTTCTTATACACACGTGTATTCCACATGTCTTTGATCTTAGACAAAATTAAAATTCTTCGGATATTACATTGATTATATTCTAGATTATCTACTTAAGGATCTTGTGGTGTGTAGTCTGAGAGATATTATTTTTATGGCTGTGAATCTATACCAAGAAGTTGTTTTAGTTTCAGTATTGTATTTAGGATTTTACCCAATGGATAAGGCATTGATCCACAATTAGTATATTCTATGGAGATCTATGTCTAATAGGTTTGGCTATATTCTATCCCTAAACTTAAATCAAACTCATTACCAAATTATTTACATTTACAATTGTTTGTTGTTATCCCACCATGGTAGTGAAGAGTCAATGAATGCTTGGTTGGCATTTACTACTTACTTGCCATTTATCTATTGTTCAAATTCAGAAGTAGAAGGTGTTGTAAAGAGTTGAGTTTTGTCTAGATTAGGTACATACCTACCTTGGTTTTGCAGAGCTGGAAGTGTAGAGGGAAGTCCTATCCCTATAGTTGGTCTAGTTATCTTACATAGCTTTCAGACTTGGAGCTAAGCACTCCTAATATCAGTATTAAGATATATTGGTTTCTTCTCAAAGCGTAACAATTTTAAACATAATGAATATGGTGAATCTGGTGGGGATAGAGTAATAAATTGTCATAACTAGCTAGTAAGTGACCATTAGAAGTATATGTAGAATCTGATGAAAGATCAGATTCACGCCAAGATCCAGCTGCATGCAAAAACCTGTCACAAGAAATGAAGTGAAAGAATGAAAAAGCGAAACTCAGTTTTTACTCAAAAGGTGAGAGCAAAAATATTAACTGAATTAATGAAAGAAAATACAAAGTTTGACCTTATAAAGGTGAACAAACCCTAAAAACTAAAAGCTAGGTTGCGCATTATTAATTAATAACTAATTAATGATGCAC
>MU226592.1:3668426-3681954 GCA_018584345.1 Thuja plicata
AATATTAACTGAATTAATGAAGGAAAATACAAAGTTTGACCTTATAAAGGTGAACAAACCCTAAAAACTAAAAGCTAGGTTGCGCATTATTAATTAATAACTAATTAATGATGCACCTAAGAGAAAGAAGAAGCTAAAAGAGTAATAATAATCTAACAGTATAGAGTTACCCAGGTTTGGTCTCTTTTCATTATTTTGTCTAGAGAGTTCTCTATTTTCATTTATTCATATCAATTAGTGTTGTGATCCCAGCTAGTGTTGGGTGGTGACTCTGAAGTATCTCTGCAATAGTGCTAAGTATACAAATCATTTTCTCACACACTTTCCAATATGATTTATAGAGGCACTAGGTCTTGGTCAAAGAAAAATTCTAAATAAAGGTTGGGGGATGATATCCCAACTACATCTAATGTTGAGCATCCAAGAAGAGTGAAAGATAATAGAAGACTCCCTCAAAATTAAAGGCAAGAGGAGGACTTTAGAAAAGAAAGACCAGCCCAATGCAACATAGAAAGTAATGCATCTAAATATGAAGAGGCTACAGACTTGGGACTAGGTTCATATAAGGATGATAGCTCTCCTGATGAAAGAGAAAAGGAGGAATATGACACCACCCTCCCCATTTCAGAGGATCTTGATCAAGAGGCTAATGAGATGAGAGAAATAATCCAGAAGTATTTTTCCCTTAGACAACAAAAAGAAAAAGGAAAGGAAGATAAAATAAGACAAAAAATGATTAGAAATGAGAACTTAAGGAGGCAAGTGATAAATCTAGAAGAAATGAGTTACCTCTATGAACCTAAAAATTTTAGAGAGGAAGAACCTGTCATTTGTCAAGAAGGTTATTATCAAGGCCCTAAGGATAAGGGAAAGCAAGGAATGGTAGGGGTTACAATAAATGAGCCCAAGAATGTCAAAGGCCTAGTGGATCAGATGTCTACATTGGACATGGGTCTTGAAACAGCTAGAGTTGAAAAGGAGATCATAGCTAAAGAACTTGAGAAGGAAGAGTTGGATGTTGCTACTTTGGAGATGAGGAAGAAGGCTGATTTTCGTAGACAGACAACAAGGCCTATTCAGCTTGGTACTGACGGTGGTACAACATAAAATTATAATGCCTCTTCTTCTGAAGTTGACACTTCATCTCAAGGAAGACCCACTCATGCTGAAAGGTACAGACAATTTTTATTTCATAACATTCATGGTTATCCTAATATAGTTCCAAGTGAAATTAGAGATAAAATTCCCAAATTCCCTGGGAATAATGTAATCACATGTGAACAACACTTGAAAAATTTTACTGATGTGATGGATGATTGTGAAATTATGCATGAGGATGTATTAATGAAGCTTTTTATTTGTTCCTTAGTAGAGGATGCTAGGGATTGGTTCAAAGGGTTACCCTATAATTTTGTAGGGTCAATGGATGAATTAATTTATTTCTTTAAGGAGCAATATGGTGATAAAACCAATGAAGGATTCATGTTAAATGAATTCAAAAATATTAAAAAGAATCAAAATGAAGATGTTGCAGATTTCAAAGGGCTATGCATCAACTTTTCCAAGTTATGAGACTTGATGACAAGGTTTGTTTAGCCGCTTATATTAATGTTTTCTATTCTAAGATAGGATACCTCCCGAGAGAGAAGAATCCAAGGACTATAAGAGAAGATTGTAAAACATCTATCAATATAGAAATCAATAGGAGGGTATCTGGGAAGTTGGGTAGAAGAGATGAGGGTAAGCCTGCTAGAAAGGAATCAGATAGACTTTCAAATACCAAACCTAAAGAGGAGGTCAATATGAAGCAAATATTAAATTCTATAAAGGACCTAAAGCCATGAGAGAGTAAGAATCCTAGGGCTCCAAACAATAACAGGCCATCCTATAACAATTTCAATCAGCAACCTAGAATGCAAAACTACCCATATACTACCCAATTCAAAGATGGGAAAACTATTATCCCACAAAGGAAAGACGTGCCTAATGATAGGACCCCTGATCCTCTTCAGAGAAATTTAGATAACATGTGTAGTGAAGATTATTGGTGTGAAGTTTGTTAATCTCAACACAAGCCTGACAATTGTGTTTTTCCTTTGAAGATGTACCCAAGTTAGACCCAACAAGAAAGAGAAGAAGAATAATAATAATAATAATAATAATTACATGATGATGTTGGGAATGCAATGACTTCTACAGATTTAAAAAGTGAAGACAAATCTAATGATCAGGCTGAAGATCAGGATATGCTTTCATCTGATGAAAAGGAAGAAGACACTAATAATATAAGGTGCAATGTTAAAAAGGGAAAATAGACATTTATAGTAAGAAGACCTTCAAATGAGGAAATTGCACACATAATAGAAAATTTGGTTACTCAAGCATAGAGTAACTATAATCTAAGGAATAGGATAGTTGGTAATGCAGATGGCAAACCATCTGGTATGTTTGTCAAGGAAACAAGAGAAAGCCCTAAGCAGACACAAGAAAAAGAGAAACTTGTTGAGGGTGTAAAAAATATGAAGGTAAGAATAGAAGACAAACCAAGTAGTCCAAGTCTTGTCCATAAGATTAAAGCAAGGACACCAGGGATAGGTGCTACTTTTATTCCAAAAGATGCTAAGGAAGTTGAGCCAAACTTAGCTACTCAAAGTGAGGATACAAGTGTTGTCATTATTAAACAAGATATCTCTAACATCAAGTATATTCTTGTTGACATGAGATAATTTCTTTCAAAATCCTTAAAGTCAGAAATGATGAGAATTCATGAGCATAAGGAGACAACTTTGACATGGATGAATAGTATTTCTTCCACAAAATCCTTAAAGTCAGAAATGTGTGAGAAGAAAGGGAATGGTAAGGAGAAATATGATATCAAGGGAAAAGAATTAGATGAGATTTTTTCTAAAATCCCTCATATTTTCTTAAACACAAATCATGTTACTCCTCCTTGAGAACCGTGGGCCGTTTTTTCTTAACACTGGTTATTAATGGCAAAATGCTTAATAATTGCATGATTGATTCACGAGAATCTAATATAGTCATGCCTGTAGAAATAATGAAACCAATGGGATGGTAGGTAGATACTCCTCATGGGAGATGTCAAGAAATGGATTCAAGAGAAGTTCTTGTCATAGGTACTATTAAGGCTTTTCCTTATACAATTGCTGCATTTTCGAATAAGGTACTAGCAATGAGTGTTCTAGTAGTTGGCATCCCACCTCAATATGGGATGTTACTATCCAGGAAATGGATTGCCTTAATGGGAGGAAGTATTTGGTGTGATCTATCCTTTGAAATATTTGACATAGCTAGTAAAAATTTCAAGGTATCCAGTGAAAGAAGAACTCCTCATATGATATAGGAGAATGAAGATGAAGTAATGAATTGTTTCTTGGATACTAACATTGGATCCTTTCAAGTGCAAGACAATAAGATGAGAGAAATGTCCAACACATGGTGTTAACAAAGGAGAAAGACAATGTTTCAGACAAGAGTGACTTATGGACAATGCATTTTGGTGGTGCGAGCTCAAAGGAAGGAGTTGGTGCACGAGTGTTACTTACAGCTCCTAGTGGTAAGACATACAAGTTCTCATTCTCTCTATTTTTCACCTGCACTAATAACAATGTAGAATATGAGGCTTTACTAATAGGATTGAGGTTAGCCTCAAGACACAAGATTAGATGTATCAAAGTCATTGGAGACTCAGAGTTGGTTATCTCTCAAATAAGATCCAAGTATGATTCAAAGAATCGGCAGCTAAAATAATATAGGAATGTTGTTTGGGATGAAATAGAAAAATTTGATGCATTTGGAATTTATTGGATGGACAGGAGTCAGAATAATATGGCATACATGTTGGCTAATATTGCTTTAAGGCCTGAAGACATTAATTTTTTCAGGGATCTCTAAAATAGAGGTTCAATCTAGACCATCTATTCCAAACAATGCTAAAAAATTAGCAAGTCTTTGATGCTGACAAGGATATTTTGAGATTCCTATCTTGTGAATCTAACTTTGGGAACAAAGAGATGGATTTTAATGGTTTTGTAGAGACCCTAGATGGAAAAGATAATATTATTGGTAGGGATATTCTCCAACCAAAATAAAATAAGGTTCCCAAAGGTCTAGTTGTACTTGAGAGAGCATTTGATAACATAGATAAGCCTTTCTCTGCGAACACTATGAACAAAACTGAGGATTTGGAGGAGATAAACTTGGCGATAGATCAAGCTCCTAGAAAGATATATATTGGTAGGAAGCTATCCCCCAAGTTTAGAGATTCAATGGTAGATCTTCTCAAAAAATATAGACATGTTTTTGATTGGTCTTATGATAACTTGAAAGCATACAGAGAAGATCTATTCCAACATGAGATTCCATTAAAAGAAGGCTCTAAGCCTTTTAGATAGAAGTTGAGATCTGTTAATCCCACCCTAGCACCCAAGATGAAAGAAGAGATAAAGAAGATGAGGGATGATGGAATCATAAATCCTATAAGGCATTCAACATGGGTATCCAACTTGGTACTAGTCAGGAAGAAAAATGGAGACATCAGACTATTTGTAGACTTCAGAAACTTAAATATTAACTCTTTGAAGGACAATTATGGATTGCCCAACATGGAAGATATGTTGCAAAGAGTCACTGTGTCTAAGTTGATGTCCATGTTGGATGGATTTTTAGGGTATAATCAAGTCAAGGTTAAGGAATTTGAATAGTTTAAAACTGAATTCACTACACCCTAGGGAAATTATGTGTATGTTAGAATGCTTTTTGGTTCGACAAATGTTGGAGCTACTTTTCAGAGAGCCATGGATGTGGCATTTGTAGATTTCATAATCAAGTTTCTGGAAATCACCCAAGATGATATTACTGCTTATTCAGCGAAGGAAGATCAACATTGTGATCATCTTGAAAAGGTCTTTGTAAGAGCATTAGAATATGGGGTTTCCTTCAACCCAAAGAAGTGTGTATTTGGGGTGACAGAGGGAAATCTTTTAGGACACATTGTCTATAAAGATGGAGTTAGAGTTTACCCTAAAAGGGTAAGTGAAATTGATAAGGTACCTCAACCCAACAATGTCAAGGGCATTCAATCCTTCTTTGGGAAAGTAAACTTCTTAAGGAGGTTTGTTACAAACTTTGCGAAGACTAGTTTGCCAATTTCAAAGATGATGAAGAAAGGAGCCAAGGTGGAATGGACTCAAGAAACATGTAAAGATTTTTTAGATGTCAAGAAAGCTATTAAAGATGCTCCTATTTTGAGAACCCCTGATTATAGCAAGCCACTTCAAATTTTCTCCTTTGCTTCATATAATATTGTTGCTGTAGTATTATTGTAGAAGAACTCAAAGGGCTATGAACAACCTTTTTTTTTTAGTAATTCTTTGCAAGCAGTAGAGCTAAAATATGATATCATGGATAAACAAGCCTATACTTTGGTTAAGGTTGTTAAAGCATTTAGATGTTATTGGTTAGGAGAAACCATAATTGCTTGTGTGCCAAGTGTTGCTGTAAAAGATATCTTAGTCCAATAAGAGGTCTCAGGAAGGAGATGTAAATGGATCAACAAGATCCAAGAGTTTAATATTGACATTCATATCAATAAATTAGTAAGAGGTCTAGGAATTTCTAAAATCATGGCTTGAAGTAATTTAGATGCAAATCATATTGATATGCTAGAAGAGGAGAAATGACCTTATATTTATGATATGGATTGGTCTGATTCATACAAAGACATTATTGGATACTTGCAGAAGATGGCGCTCCCCCTGACATGGATGACAACAAAAGAACAATCAAGTTGCATGATGTGAAGTATGCAATAATTCAAGGAAAAATATGGTGGAGAAGCAATGGAGTATTTCTCAAGTGTATAGATCATGATAGATCTGAGAATATCTTAAAACAAATGTATGATTGTGCATGTGGTGGACATTACATGGCTAAGACTACTACCTATAAGATTATCAGATTTGATTTTTTGTGGTCGTAAATCTTCAAGGATGCCCATCATTATGTTAGAAAATGTGATGCTTGTCAGAGATTTTTAGGAAAGATAAAGTTTGGCGGGAATCCTCCCTTGAAGCATGTTACAGTTGATGTACCTTTTTAGAAATGGGGGATGGATTTCATTGGTGAGATCCCTAATAATTCCAATGGGGGTCTTTCATGGATCTTAGTGGCAATTGATTACTTTACCAAGTGGGTGGAAGAAATTCCCACTAAAAGAGCCACAAGTAGGGTCATGATTGATTTTATGTTGCAGAATGTCTTGACCAAATTTGGTTATCCAGAAACCATTGTGGTGGATAATTCTATGTGTTTTGGATCAGAGGAGTTCAGTGATTTCTGTCAGGAATATGGGATCCAAATTTCTTATTCTTCCCCATATCACCCCCAAGGCAATGGTCAGGCTGAATCTAGTAACAAGAGCATGATAAAGATTATTAAAATAGTACTGGATACAAACAAGAAAGCATGGGATTAAAAATTATAGCTTTCTCTATGGGCAGATAGAGTAATAGTGAAAAAGGCTATTGGATGTGCACCTTTTGACTTAGTTTATGGTATTCATGCCAGATTTCCTCAGAATAATTTATTGCAAATGTATAAATTCGTCCAAACATATGATGATGATCTAGATGATGATATCATAATCATATTATAGTATTTGATACAACTTGATGAGTTAAGAAGGTAAGCACATGACAGGAATGTCAAACTGCAACTACAATGCAAGGATCTATTTGATAAGAGAACCACTACTAGGAAGTTTGAAGCTGATGATATGGTTTTAATGTGGAATTCCAGACTGAAGGACAAAGGAAAATATGCCAAATTTGATCCTATATGGTTAGGATCATACATAATTAATAGCACGTGGGGCTTTGACTCATAATTTTTAAAAGACTTGACAGGAGATATTCTTAAATTGTCGGTTCATGGACAGTTACTAAAGTTTTACTTTTCTTAAAGTAAAAAAAAAAAAAAATCCATGAACAAGTAATTTTGTATATATTCTTTTTGTCTTTTTCTTCTTTAGGTTAGGTTTCCTATTTTATATGTGGTCTGCTTATCACAGAAATCTTGAATCCTTTTCATGCCTACAAGAGGCATACACCCCCAGATGGAGCCACTGTTAGCACTTGCAAAATTTTGCTTGGTTCCATGTCTCTTTAATTTTTTTTGGTCTCTAGCGTAAACCCTAAGTCTTGCTAGTCTTTTTCATGCTAAACCCTCAATCCTTCAAAGACTTGTTCTAATTTCTCATTACCTTTTTGGGTCACTTAAAATCTTTTTTTTTTCATGTGCACTTTTTCTTGTGCCTTTATCTCCTAATCTCACAACTAGGACTGAATATTCCTTTTCATATGAAGACTTGGCATGGGCTCTTATCTCTCAATCTCCAAATGATATGGAATATTATCTTTTATTTTGAAGATCAAGCACAGACCATGGATTTTATTTTGACCAGAGGGTTCACACTAGATATCTTGATGTCATTATGGTCAAGACAAGCATTTAGAGATTCAAAGATAGCCTTATCTCTAAACCTTGTGATTTAACTAGAGTCAAGACAGGGTTTATAGTTTTGCTTGGTCACACGATCTTAGAGTGTGACTCGAGTGAAGTAATTTGTTTAGTGATTCAGAGACACAGTTATCTTTGAATCTCCAAATTTAATCAGAGTCAAGAATGGTTAGTTCAAGGCCAAGTCAGGTTTTCCAAGGATGGCTCGTGACCATTAATCAAGACTGAGATCTATGGCTCACATTTAATCTCTGAATCAAACCAGGGTAAAGCTTAAATTTTTGAGACTTGGAGATTGCTTGGTCACTGAATCTCATGATTGAGCTTGGGTTAAGTTCTTTTCTTAGAGTTTTTATAGGATGATTCCATGTGTTCTAACGAATACAAGATCGAAGGGTTCTTGCATGATCTCAGAACAAACTAGGGGTTAGTAAATTTATCTGGCGATTTAGAGATTCCCTTATCTGTAAATCTCGAAATCAAACCTTGGTCAATATTTTCACTTGGAGGTTACAATATTTCCCTTTATCTCATGATCTCTGAATGGAATTGGGGTTAAATAAAATATCTTGAGATTTCACACTGGTCGTCGATTCAAATCGAGATGTGTTGCTAGCGCTAGATCGCCAAATCATAGTCAAAGTCTTCCTTTCTTTCAGAGATCTAGTGCTGATCATTGATGAATTTTAGATCCTATGGTGTGCGCGTGATCTCAGAATGAGACCAGGGTTAAATAATTTATCTGGAAACCTGGAGTTTTCCTTAGTCATGGAATCTCTAGATGAACCCATGGTCAAGATAGTTAAGTAAGGCTCTATTCAGAGTTCGTGAGGATAAAGTATGAGTCGTTGATCAAGGTGAGGATCTATATTTGTCCCAAAATTACTAGATAAAGTCAAATTCAACCAAGGTATGCAGAGATGTAGTGAGGATCATCGATCAAGTCTTGATCTTATGGTTGTCACTCAGTCTTTGAATATAGCCAGAATTAAGGAATGTATTCAGCAACTTGCAGATGCAAAGGAATTGAGTACCTGAGGTTAAAGATGAGTCAGAGGCAAGTTATAGGCAAAGATCAGACAAGGGACAAATCTAATAGTGGGTGCTTCCCTTGATGGAAAAGATGAAGATTTTTAATGTTCAAGGCAATGCCCATGATGAGGCCTAGAAGGATCTAGGTCAATGCCCGGATAACTTAAATACATTTATGGCTATGTTTTAAACTTACGATGAGACTTGATCTAGCTATCCAAGTCATTTTATGTGCCACCTGTGACCGTTATAACTAAAATTCAAATATTTAAATCTTATTCTCAGAGGGTTTCATGGTGGTATCTTTTTTCCTAGTCATTAATGCTGCGATCTAATCTTTTGAGTCAAATTTGCACAGTTGTTGAATACTGTAGGGATTGAAATATGTTAAGGAAAGATGTATTTATGTCTAGACTTGACAGATAGGGGTTTCTAGACCAAATGGATAAATAAAAATAGCGGTGCCTGGTCACTTCTACATTTATGTTCAACTACTCTCCATGTCATGCCTTGGAATTTATTGCACCTCAAAGTACTGCGCTCACATCCATGGGCTAGGGCAAATAATTTCAGATTAGATTTGTTCATATTGAAGAGAGAGATAGGGTTTCAACTTGATCACAAAATTGAATGCTTGTATTGATTGGTTGTAAGGCCTAACACTAAATGGTCTGAATCTTTTTTCATTCTTGTTCCTATAAAGGAATATTCAAGGCCATTTAGAAAGGGCTGGAAAATTGGGAAAGTAGAAACCATTAGGCTTATACTTGTTCTATTCTAGGATATAGAAAATGTTTTTCAGATTGTATTGAGACAGAATAGAAAGTTGTATTATCTTTTGCATATTGTCTTATTTTGTATTTCCTTGTCATATTGTTGCAAAAACAAGATTTCATTATACTTAATATAAGTATTCTCAGATCTTAAGCCTCTCCTTGGTGTTATCTGTTGAGATGTAAGTTTTCTATCTTACTTTATGATTTTTTCTTAAACACAAGTATATTCCACAAGTCTTTGATCTTATATCAAATTAAAATTCCTTGGATATTACATTGATTCTATTGGATTATCTACTTAAGGATCTTGTAGTGTATAGTCTGAGAGACATTATGTTTATGGTTGTGAATCTATACCAAGAGGTTGTTTCAGTTTCAGTATTTTATTTAAGAGTTTACCCAATGGATAAGGCACTGATCTACAATTAGTATATTCTGTGGAGATGTATGTCTAATAGGTTTGGCTATATTTTATCCCTAAACTTAAATCAAACTCATTATAAAATTCTTTACATTTGCAGTTGTTCGTTGTTATCCCACCATGGTAGTGAAGAGTCAATGAATGCTTGGTTGGAATTTAGTACCTACTTTCCATTTATCTGTTGTTCAAATCCAGAGGTAGAAAGTGTTGTAAAGAGTTGAGTTTTCTCTGGATTAGGTGTACCCACCTTGGTTTTGCAGAGCCAGAAGTGTAGAGGGCAGTCATGTCCCTATAGTTGGTACAGTTATCTTACAGAGTTTTCACACTTGGAGCTAACCACTCCTGATATCAATCTTAAGTATATTGGTTGCTTCTCAAAGCGTAACAATTTTAAACACCAACACCCAGTTTTGTTTTTGTGATTTTTCCCTCTATCGGTTAATTGTAAGGGAAGATTTCAGATTTGCATGTTCTATACTTTATCTCTAAATCGATTTATTAATCTATTTCTCTAACATTTGGTGCAGGATTTAAATTAAATCTTAGTTAATCCATTCTTCAGAATTTTTAGAATCTCTGTAAAGTGTTTTCCTCTAATCTGCTTGCCTGCAAGATTTTAACATTATTTCTTGCAAGATTAATCTTTAACCATCTCAATATTCTATCGGTCTCATTGCTTGTGTTATTTTCTATACCTATTTTCTCTTTATCTCTCTTTGTGGTTGTAGGAAGGTTTATAATGGTTTGTATCTTCGTTTTATTTATGTTCATATATCTTTGTATGTTTTTATTAACATCTATAGGTTTATATTGTGGTTCTTATCGCTTCTTGGTAACATTTAAAAACAAAACATGTATTGAAAGGAAATCATTACTCTCTTTAAATAGAGGAGTAAAGTGTTATTCTCATGTGTTGTGCCTTATCCCACTTGGCATTCTCCTTGGTCTCTATCTCTGTTCTTTCTCACAGTGAAGTTGCCCCTTATTTCTTCCTAGCACCCCTCTCCTTTTCTCCTAGTGCAGCTTTCCTTTGCAAGATGATTTCCTTAACTTGTTGCAAAACCTTAGTTGCACTCTCCTCTTTTTCCCCTCACTGCCTTCATCGTATTCCACTCCTTTTATGTTTTCAGTGTCGCAAGTTGCCTTCTCTTCTGCCTTTTTCACAGCCTATGTTGTTCCCTAGCGTAGCCTAGTTTTTCTTTATTTCTTTATTTCTATTTCTCTTTTATTTCCTAGGCTCAAACCCTAGCTCTCTAGTGTAGTAAGTTGTTGGCTTCTCTAGCACAACAAGTTTTCTGAAGGGTTTGAATGAGTCAGAGCCATTGGAGTTAGTTCAAGGTGTTATCTTTTTATATCATTATAACCTGCACCCTACTATTCCTTTCTGCTACACGGGTGAAACACTTGTCTTCCCATTTCTCTGCATGATCTTCTTCTCTATCAACTTTTTCTTCTTCATAATTTCATATTCTTAAACATTTTTTTTAAAACTTCAATTGCAAAAATTTAAACTTTCATACATTTTTTCACTTATCATTTTTTTAAAATCATCTTACACCCATATACTTTTTGGCAATATAAACTTAATTCTTCAGCTAATTCATTATTTTATTGCACTAAAATTTTCTTTCCTCAGTTTAACAAAAAATTTAATTTTTTATTCTTTTTTAAAATTCTTGTTATACCACGTTTACTATTTGCGTTAAACTGGTTTTTTGGTTTCATTATTATATTCTACAACTTGTAATTAAGTTTATTTCAATTCATTATGTCAACATTAACTCCATAGATTAAATTAACAAGTTCCAATTATCACACTTGGAAAACTCATATAAGCTTTATTTTTTGCTTTAAACATATACTTGATATTGTGAATAGCGCGGCTTCTGTTCCCAATAATATTACTTCTAAGGAAGACATTGATGCTTGGCTCATTAAAAATGATGAGTCCTTAGGCCTTATAGGAATTTCATTGCATCCTGATTTATTTGTATTAATTTTCGATTGTACTAAAGCACATGCAACATGGACGATTTTGAAAAACACTTTCAACAGTGCAAATGAATCTCGAAAGATTCAACTCCAAGATCAATTGGAGGATCTCATGTATACGAATTTCAAAACAATGGATGAGTTTTCACTTAAGTTTGACTCGTTTCAAAGTCAATTAATTGTTTTAGGAGTTAATTTATTTGAGATTCGGTTAATTCATATTATTTTAAAAAATGTATTCCCAAACAATTTCAGAAATTTATCACTAATATTCATTCTCAATTAGCTCTTCCTTTGTTAGCATCACAATTAACTTACACTATCTTTCAACAACTTTTACGTCAAGAAGAGGCTAAGTTAATTCAATTTGGAACAATCAAAACTAATGAACATGCTTTCATGTCTAGATTGCATAATAATAGATCTAATAATCATAATCATAACTTAATGGTTATCATAATAATCCTAATACACCCCATTGTAATTACTATGGGAAAGATGGTCATGTGATTAATAATTGTTTTAAGAAACTTAAACATGAGAAGTCATCTGCTCCTAATAATAAAAATCTCATAATAATAACACTCATCAAGCTTTTGCTATTAATTATGGGATGTCTAATTCTCACTCTGATGATACTACTATTTGGGATGAACCATATGATGATGTCTATTCTTTGAATAAACCTCCTGATTACTATCTTCCTACTCAAAGTGATTAAATCTTCTCTCCTTATGATGCAATGCAATTTGATGATTCTTGCTTTCATGTTGATGATATTTTTGAACAAGAAGAGGAAATTATATCTAACTTTCTTAATGTTGCTTTGCCTTCTTTTGAAGATATATTTATTACTCAAAATGAAATTCTTGATGGTAGTACTAATCCTATGATTGTTTTGGAGGATAATGATAATAATGGTGATGCTTATCCTAGCTCTACTCCTCTTGATTCTTCATATTATGATGAATATATTATAGATTTGTTTTATGCAACTGAAGATTACATTTATTATTCTATGAGTGATGATTCACAATATGATTTTCCTTTCCAAAGTGTTACTGATTCAACACTAGGAGCTCCCAATGATGGGAGCTCTACTAGTGGTTATTTCCTTATTGCAGGCTCGGGGGTTAATCATGCTCCACCTCTATTTTCTACTGGAAATGAATATACAGAATGTACAAATGCATCTCAAGAATCTCAACTCTCACTTGAATATTTGGGCCCCCCTCCGCAAGCAACTACACCTTTGCATGATGATAAAGCTATGAACATTCTACTGAAGACTCTTTCAAAAGAAACATCTCAAAATCATTGTAAACATTTGGGTGTGATACCTATTGATCTCATCTCCCCAAGTAAATATTAAAGGGGGATGTTAGAATTAATCTTTCCTTGGTATTTTATATTAAAGATAAACCAATGTCATGTCTCATATTTATAATTCCTTTAATATAGAAATTAGTGTATTCCTCCTTATGAGGATTCTCACACATGGCACACACCAAATGTGAATGTGGAACTCATAGAGTATGGGAGTTACATGCAAACTCCTTCACTCATCTCTACTTAAGAGATTCTTCTCACAAACCTTTTAGGGTTCTAAGGTTGGTTCTCACAAGTTGGTTCTCAAGTTGTATTCTTCTCTTTTCTTCTCTCATTTTCATTCTTGTAATATTGTAATGAGCTCTCTCTCTCTCTCTCTCTCTCTCTCTCTCTCTCTCTCTTTCCTCGTTCATATTATATGCACACGGGTTTCTTATTA